>CM065592.1:222242988-222539837 GCA_033119425.1 Bufotes viridis | reverse complement strand
CCGTCATACAACTTACCACCCAAATGAATTTTGCCTCCTTTTCTTCTCACTAATAGAGCTTTCATTTGGTGGTATTTTATTGCTGCTGCCATTTTTACTTTTTTTTGCTATTAATCAAAAATGACCAAAATTTTTGCAACAAAATGAAATTTTTCACTTTCTGTAAAAAAAAATTTAAAAAATTACATTTCTATATAAATTTTTCTCTAAATTTATTGTTCTACATGTCTTTGATAAAAAAAATCCAATACGTGTATATTTATAGGTTTGGGTAAAAGTTATAGCATTTACAAACTATGGTGCAAAAAAGTGAATTTCCGCATTTTGAAGCAGCTCTGACTTTCTGAGCACCTGCCATGTTTCTTCAGTTGCTAGAATGCCAGGATAGTATAAATACCCCCCAAATGACACCATTTTAGAAAGAAGACACCCCAAAGTATTCGCGGAGGGGCATAGTGAGTTCATGTATAATTTAATTTTTTTTCACAAGTTAGCGGAAAATGACACTTTCTGAGGAAAAAAATAAAAATAATAAAGTTTCCATTTCTGCTTTCCAACTTCTGGCAAAAAAAAAAAAATCTCAGACGGACTCAGTATGCCCCTCAGTGAATACCTTGGGGTGTCTACTTTCAGAAATGGGGTCATTTGTGGGGTGTGTTTACTGTTCTGGAATTTTGGGCGGGGGTAAATTGTGAGCAGCCCTTTAAAACCTAAAGGTACTCGTTGAAATTTGGGCCCCTTTGCGCACCCAGGCTGCAAAAAATTGTCACTCATGTGGTATCACCGAACTCAGAAGAAGTAGGGAAATGTGTTTTGGGGTGTATTTTTACATATACCCATGCTGGGTGAGATAAATATCTCTGTAAATTGTCAACTTTGTATAAAAAAAATTTAAAAGTTGTCATTTACAGAGATATTTCTCTCACCCAACATGGGTATATAAATACACTGCAAAACACATTGCCCCACTTCTCCTGAGTGCGGCGATACCACATGTATGTCACTTTTTGCAGCCTGGAGTGCAAAGGCCCAAACTCAATGAGTACATTAAGGATTCTACAGAGCATTTACGCATTTGGATTCCAGACTTCCTCTCACGCTTTAGAGACCCTAAAATGCCAGGGCAGTATAAATACCCCACAAGTGACCCCATTTTAGAAGAAGACACCCCAAGATATTCCGTGAGGGGTATGGTCAGTTCATGTAAAATTTTATTTTATTTTCTATATAGTTCTGGCAATATGCGGATCCGCCAAAATGCGGAAAGCACATTGCCGGTGTCCGTGTTTTGCGGATCCATGGATCCACAAAGACCTACAGGACGTCTGAATGAGCCTTACAGGGGGTGATTAGTGACAGGGGGTGACAGGGGGTGATCAAGGGGTGACATGGGGTGATAAGTGGTTAATCAGAAGTTTGATCGGGGATAATCAGTGACAGGGGGTTGGATGGTGGGAGTCTGAGTGGTGATTGGTGCACTTACTATGTTTCCTTTGGTGGTCCCAAGCAAAGGGACCACCAGAGGAACTGAAGCAGCTAAGCATATCAGCGCTGTTAACAAAACAGCGTCTGATATGCGATTTGCTTCTACAGCCTGCCAGCGCATGATCTGCGCTGGCAGGCTGTAGTTTAACTTCTCCCCGACGCGATCCTGTGAGCGTTCACAGGAAATCTCGCGTCTCGCGAGATGACGCGTGGATGCGTCCAGGAGGAGTAAACCAGACGCCGCCTGTACGCATCCGTGCATGCAGCGGTCAAGAGCTGGTTAAGGAAGGCATCATACACACAATTGAAAAATTATCATTGATGGCCTACTGGTGAGTCTCAAAAACATTTGGAGCAAGGGTGTGCTGGTTACCTTCTAAAACATTATAGTTGAGTGCCTGAAGGTGAGCAGACCCAAAAAAAAAATGTAGTGAGGGCGTGAAGGTGAGAGAAACCCATAAAACATTGCAGGGATGACCTACAGGTGAGCAGACCATATAAAGCATTGGAGATGAAGGACTGAAGGTGAGCGAACCCCATAAAACATTGCAGTGATGGCCTACAGATGAGCAGACCTTATAAAGCATTGGAGGTGAGGGCCTGAAGCCTAGCGAACCCCATAAAACATTGCAGTTATGGCCTACAGGTAAGCAGACCTTATAAAGCATTGGAGGTGAGGGACTGAAGCCTAGCGAACCCCATAAAACATTGCAGTAATGGCCTACAGGTGAGCAGACTTTATAAAGCATTGGAGGTGAGGGCCTGAAGCCTAACGAACCCCATAAAACATTACAGTGTTGACCTACAGGTGAGCAGACCATATAAAGCATTGGAGGTGAGGGCCTGAAGCCTAGCGAACCCAATAAAACATTGCAGTGATGGCCTACAAGTGAGCAGACCTTAGAAAGCATTGGAGGCGAGGGACTGAAGGTGAGTAAACCCCATAAAACATTGCAGAAATGGCCTAAAGGTGAGCAGACAGTATGAATCATTGAAGGTGAGGGACTGAGGCCTAGCGAACCCCATAAAACATTGCAGTGATGACCTACAGGTGAGCAGACCTTATGAAGCATTGGATGTGAGGGACTGGAGGTGAGCGAACCCCATAAATATTGCAGTGATGGCCTACAGGTGAGCAGACTGTATAAGGCATTGGAGGTGAGGACCCGAAGCCTATCGAACCCCATGAAACATTGCAGTGATGGCCTAAAGGTGAGCAGACTGTATAAATCATTGGAGGTGAGGGACTGAAGCCTAGCGAACCCCATAAAACATTGCAGAAATGGCCTACAGGTGAGCAGACCTTATAAAGCAATGGAGTTGAGGGACTGAAGCCTAGCGAACCCCATAAAACATTGCAGTAATGGCCTACAGGTGAGAAGACCCTATGGAGCATTGTAGGTAAAGGACTGAAGGTGAGCGAACTGCATAAAACATTGCAGTGATGGCCTACAGGTGATCAGACCGTATAAAGCATTGGGAGGTGAAGGCCTGAAGCCTAGCGAACCCCATAAAACATTGCAGTGATGGCCTACAGGTGACAAGACCTTATATAGCATTGGAGGTGAAGGCCTGAAGCCTAGCGAACCCCATAAACATTACAGTGATGGCTTGCAGGTGAGCAGACGGGTATAAAGCATTGGAGGTGAGGGGCCTGAAGCCTACCGGGCCCCATAAAACATTGCGGTAGATTGCCTACAAGTGAGCAGACCCTATAAAGCATTGGAGGTAAGGGACTGAAGGTGAGAGAACCGCATAAAACATTGTAGCGATGGCCTACAGGGGAGCAGACCTTATAAAGCATTGGAGGTGAGGGCCTGAAGCCTAGCGAACCCCATAAAACTTTGCAGTGATGGCCTACAGGTGAGCAGACCCTATAAAGCATTTTAGGTAAGGGACTGAAGGTGAGCGAACCGCATCAAACATTGCAGTGATGGCCTACAGGTGAGCAGACCTTATAAAGCATTGGAGGTGAGGGACTGAAGGTGAGCGAACCCCATAAAACATTGCAGTAATGGCCTACAGGTGAGTAGACTGTATAAATCATTGAAGGTGAGGAACTGAAGCCTAGCGAACCCCATAAAACATTGCAGTGATGGCTTGCAGGTGAGCAGACGGTATAAGGCATTGGAGGTGAGGGCCTGAAGCTTAGCGAACCCCATAAAACATTGCAGTGATGGCTTGCCGGTGAGCAGACGGTATAAAGCATTTGAGGTGAGGGCCTGAAGCCTAGCGAACCACATAAAACATTGCAGTGATGGCCTACAGGTGAGCAGACGGTATAAAGCATTGGAGGTGAGGGCCTGAACCCTAGCGAACCGCAGTAAAACATTGCAGTGATGGCCTCCAGGTGAGCAGATAGTATAAGGCATTGGAGGTGAGGACCTGAAGCCTAGCGAGCCCCATGAAACGTTGCAGTGATGGCCTACAGGTTATCAGACCGTATAAAGCATTGGAGGTGAGGGCCTGAAGCCTAGAGAACCCTATAAAACTTTGCAGTGATGGCCTACAGGTGAGCAGACCTTATAAAGCATTGGAGGTGAGGGACTGAAGTTGAGCGAACCCCATAGAACATTGCAATAATGGCCTACAGGTGAACAGACTGTATAAATCATTGAAGGTAAGGGACTGAAGCTTAGCGAACCCAATAAAACATTGCGGTGATGGCCTACAGGTGAGCAGACTGTATATGGCATTTGAGGTGAGGACCCGAAGCCTAGCGAACCCCATAAAACATTGCAGTGATGGCCTACAGGTTATCAGACCGTAAAAAGCATTGGAGGTGAGGGACTGAAGCCTAGCGAACCCCATAAAACATTGCAGTAATGGACTACAGGTGAGCAGACCTTATGAAGCATTGTAGGTAAAGGACTGAAGGTGAGCGAACTGCATAAAACATTGCAGTGATGGCCTACAGGTGAGCAGACTCCAAGGCATTTGAGGTGAGGATCTGAAGCCTAGCGAACCCCATGAAACATTGCAGTGATGGCCTACAGGTGATCAGACCGTATAAAGCATTGGAGGTGAGGGACTGAAGCCTAGCGAACCCCATAAAACATTGCAGGAATGGCCTACATGTGAGCAGACCTTATAAAGCATTGGAGGTGAGGGACTGAAGCCTAGCAAACCCCATAAAACATTGCAGTGATGGCCTACAGGTGAGAAGACCTTATAAAGCATTGGAGGTGGGGGTTTGAAACTAGCGAACCCCATAAAACATTGCAGTGATGGCCTACAGGTGAACAGACTTTATAAAGCATTGGAGGTGAGGGCCTGAAGCCTAACGAACCCCATAAAACATTGCAGTCATGGCCTACAGGTGAGCAGACTGTATAAAGCATTGGAGCTGAGGGCCTAATGCCTAGTGAACCCCATAAAATATTGCCATGATGGCCTACAGGTGAGCAGAACTTATAAAGCATTGGAGGTGAGGCGCTGTAGCCTAGAGAACCCCCAAAAAAATTCCAGTAATGGCCTACAGGAGAGCAGACCTTATAAAGCATTGGAGGTGAGGGACTGAAGGTGAGCGAAACCCATAAAATTTTGCAGTGATTGCCTACAGGAGAGCAGACTGTATAAGGCATTGGAGGTGAGGACACGAAGCCTATCGAACCCCATGAAACATTGCAGTAATGGCCTACAGGTGAGAAGATGGCATCAATCATTGGAGGTGAGGGACTGAAGCCTAGCGAACCCCATGAAACATTGCAGGAATGGTCTACGGGTGAGAAGACCTTATAAAGCATTGAAGGTGAGGGACTGAAGCCTAGCGAACCCCATAAAACATTGTAGTAATGGCATACAGGTGAGCAGACCCTATAGAGCATTATAGGTAAGGGACTGAAGGTGAGCGAACCCCATAAAACATTGCAGTGATGGCCTACAGGGGAGCAGACCTTATAAAGCATTGGAGGTGAGGGACTGAAGCCTTGCGAACCCCATAAAATATTGCAGTGATGGCCTATAGGTAAGCAGATCTTATAAAGCATTGTAGGTGCGGGTCTAAAGCCTAGCAAACCCCATAAAACATTGCTGTGATGGCCTACAGGTGAGCAGACCTTATAAAGCATTGGAGGTGAGGGACTTAAAGTGAGTTAACCCCATAAAACAACGCAGTAATGGCGTACTGGTGAGCAGACCTTATAAAGCATTGGAGGTGAGGGACTGAAGGTAAGCGAACCCCATAAATATTGCAGTGATGGCCTACAGGTGAGCAGAATGTATAAGGCTTTGCAGGTGAGGACCCGAAGCCTATCGAACCCCATAAAACATTGCAGTAATGGCCTACAGGTGAGCAGACCGTATAAATCATTGGAAGAGAGGAACTGAAGCCTAGCGAACCCTATAAAACATTGCAGGAATGGCCTACAGGTGAGCAGACCTTATAAAGCATTGGAGGTTAGGGGACTGAAGTCTAGCGAACCCCAAAAAACATTGCAGTAATGGCCTATATGTGAGCAAACCCTATAAAGCATTGTAGGTAATGTACTGAAGGTGAGCGAACTGCATAAAACATTGCAGCGATGGCCTACAGTGGAGCAGACCTTATAAAGCATTGGAGGTGAGGGCCTGATGCCTAATGAATCCCATAAAACATTGTAGTGATGGCCTACAGGTGAGCAGATCTTATAAAGCATTGGGGTTGAGTGCCTGAAGACTAGCGAACCCCATAAAACATTGCAGTGATGGCCTACAAGTGAGCAGACGGTATAAAACATTGGAGGTGAGGGCCAGAAGCCTAATGAACCCCATAAAACATTGCAGTGATGGCCTACAGGTGAGCAGACCGTATAAAGCATAGGAGGTGAGGGCCTGAAGCCTAGCGAACCCCATAAAACATTGCAGTGATGGCCTACAAGTGAGCAGACCTTATAAAGCATTTGATGTGAGGGACTGAAGGTGAGTGAACCCTATAAAACATTGCAGTAATGGCCTAAAGGTGAGCAGACCGTATGAATCATTGGAGGTGAGGGACTGAGGCCTAGCGAACCCCATAAAACATTGCAGTGAGGACCTACAGGTGAGCAGACCTTAAGAAGCATTGGAGGTGAGGGACTGAAGATGAGCGAACCCCATAAATATTGCAGTGATGGCCTACAGGTGAGCAGACTGTATAAGGCATTGGAGGTGAGGACCCGAAGCCTATCGAACCCCATGAAACTTTGCAGTTATGGCCTACAGGTGAGCAGACCGTATAAAGCATTGGAGGTTAGGGACTGAAGTCTAGCGAACCCCATAAAACATTGCAGTAATGGCCTATAGGTGAGCAGACCCTATAGAGCATTGTAGGTAAGGGACTGAAGGTGAGCAAACCGCATAAAACATTGCAGCGATGGCCTACAAGTGAGCAGACCTTTTAAAGCATTGGAGGTGAGGGACTGAAGGTGAGTGAACCCCATAAAACATTGCAGTAATGGCCTAAAGGTGAGCAGACCGTATGAATCATTGGAGGTGAGGGACTGAGGCCTAGCGAACCCCATAAAACATTGCAGTGATGACTTACAGGTGAGCAGACCTTATGAAGCATTGGAGGTGAGGGACTGAAGGTGAGCGAACCCCATAAATATTGCAGTGATGGCCTACAGGTGAGCAGACTGTATAAGGCAATGGAGGTTAGGGACTGAAGTCTAGCGAACCCCATAAAACATTGCAGTAATGGCCTATAGGTGAGCAGACCCTATAAAGCATTTTAGGTGAGGGCCTGATGCCTAATGAACCCCATAAAACATTGTAGTGATGGACTACAGGTGAGCAGATCTTATAAAGCATTGGAGGTGAGGGCCTGAAGACTAGCGAACCCCATAAAACATTGCAGTGATGGCTTGCAGGTTAGCTGACGGTATAAAGCATTGTAGATTAGGTACTGAAGGTGATCGAACCGCATAAAACATTGCAGCGATGGCCTACAGTGGAGCAGACCTTATAAAGCATTGGAGGTGAGGGCCTGATGCCTAATGAACCCCATAAAACATTGTAGTGATGGCCTACAGGTGAGCAGATCTTATAAAGCATTGGAGGTGAGGGCCTGAAGACTAGCGAACCACATAAAAAATTGCAGTGATGGCTTGCAGGTGAGCAGACAGTATAAAGCATTGTAGTTGAGGGCCTGAAGACTAGCAAACCCCATAAAACATTGCAGTGATGGTCTACAGGTGAGCAGACGGTATAAAGCATTGGAGGTGAGGGCCTGAAGCCTAGCGAACCCCATAAAACATTGCAGTGATGGCCTACAAGTGAGCAGACCTTATAAAGCATTGGAGGTGAGGGACTGAAGGTGATTGAACCCCATAAAACATTGCAGTAATGGCCTAAAGGTGAGAAGACCGTATGAATCTTTGGAGGTGAGGGACTGATTCCTAGCGAACCCCATAAAACATTGCAGTGATGACCTACAGGTGAGCAGACCTTATGAAGCATTGGAGGTGAGGGAGTGAAGGTGAGCGAACCCCATAAAACATTGCAGGAATGGCCTACAGGTGAGCAGACCTTATAAAGCATTGGAGGTGAAGGACTGAATCCTAGCAAACCCCATAAAACATTGCAGTAATGACCTACAGGTGAGAAGACCCTATAGAGCATTGTAGGTAAAGGACTGAAGGTGAGCAAACCGCATAAAACATTGCAGTGATGGCCTACAGGTGATCAGACCGTATAAAGCATTGGAGGTGAAGGCCTGAAGCCTATTGAACCCCATAAAACATTGCAGTGATGGCCTACAGATGAGCAGACCTTATAAAGCATTGAAGGTGAAGGCCTGAAGCCTAGCGAACCCCATAAAACATTGCAGTAACGGCTTGCAGGTGAGCAGACAGTATAATGCATTGGAGGTAAGGGACTGAAGGTGAGCGAACCGCATAAAACATTGTAGCGATGGCCTACAAGTGAGTAGACCCTATAAAGCATTGTAGGTAAGGGACTGAAGGTGCCTAATGAACCCCATAAAACATTGTAGTGATGGCCTACAGGTGAGCAGATCTTATAAAGCATTGGAGGTGAGGGCCTGAAGACTAGCGAACCCTATAAAACATTGCAGTGATGGCTTGCAGATGAGCAGACGGTATAAAGTATTGGAGGTGAGGGCCTGAAGACTAGCGAACCTCATAAAACATTGCAGTGATGGCCTACAAGTGAGCAGACCTTATAAAGTATTGGAGGTGAGGGACTGAAGGTGAGTGAACCCCATAAAACATTGCAGTAATGGCCTAAAGGTGAGCAGACCCTATAGAGCATTGTAGGTAAAGGACTGAAGGTGAGCGAACCCCATGAAACATTGCAGTGATGGCCTACAGGTGATCAGACCGTATAAAGCATTGTAGGTGAGGGACTGAAGCCTAGCGAACCCCATAAAACATTGCAGGAATGGCCTACATGTGAGCAGACCTTATAAAGCATTGGAGGTGAGGGACTGAAGCCTAGCAAACCCCATAAAACATTGCATTGATGGCCTACAGGTGAGCAGACCTTATGAAGCATTGCAGTGATGGCATACAGGTGAGCAGACTGTATAAATCATTGGAGATGAGGGACTGAAGCCTAGCAAACCCCATAAAACATTGCAGGAATGGCCTACAGGTGAGCAGACCTTATAAAGAATTGGAGGTGAGAGACTGAAGCCTAGCTAACCCCATAAAACATTGTAGTAATGGCCTACAGGTGAGAAGACCCTATAGAGCATTGTAGGTAAAGGACTGAAGGTGAGCGAACCCCATGAAACATTGCAGTGATGGCCTACAGGTGATCAGACCGTATAAAGCATTGTAGGTGAGGGACTGAAGCCTAGCGAACCCCATAAAACATTGCAGGAATGGCCTACATGTGAGCAGACCTTATAAAGCATTGGAGGTGAGGGACTGAAGCCTAGCAAACCCCATAAAACATTGCATTGATGGCTTGCAGGTGAGCAGACGGTATAAAGCATTGGAGGTAAGGGACTGAAGGTGAGCGAACCGCATAAAACATTGTAGCGATGGCCTACAAGTGAGTAGACCCTATAAAGCATTGTAGGTAAGGTACTGAAGGTGAGCAAACCGCATAAAACATTATAGCGATGGCCTACAAGGGAGCAGACCTTATAAAGCATTGGAGGTGAGGGCCTGAAGCCTAGGGAACCCCATAAAACTTTGCAGTGATGGCCTACAGGTGAGCAGACCCTATAAAGCATTTTAGTTACGGGACAGAAGGTGAGCGAACCACATAAAACTTTGCAGCGATGGCCTACATGGGAGCAGACCTTATAAAGCATTGGAGGTGAGGGCCTGAAGCCTAGCGAACCCCATAAAACTTTACAGTGATGGCCTACAGGTGAGCAGACCTTATAAAGCATTGGAGGTGAGGGACTGAAGGTGAGCGAACCCTATAAAACATTGCAGTAATGGCCTACAGGTGAGCAGACCGTATAAATAATTGAAGGTGAGGGACTGAAGCCTAGCGAACCCAATAAAACATTGCAGTGATGGCCTACAGGTGAGCAGACTCCAAGGCATTGGAGGTGAGAACCTGAAGCCTAGCGAACCCCATGAAACATTGCAGTGATGGCCTACAGGTGATCAGACCGTATAAAGCATTGGAGGTGAGGGACTGAAGCCTAGCGAACCCCATAAAACATTGCAGGAATGGCCTACATGTGAGCAGACCTTATAAAGCATTGGAGGTGAGGGACTGAAGCCTAGCAAACCCCATAAAACATTGCAGTGATGGCCTACAGGTGAGCAGACCTTATAAAGCATTGGAAGTGAAGACCTGAAGCCTAGCGAACCCCATAAAACATTGCAGTGATGGCTTGCAGGTGAGCAGATAGTATGAAGCATTGGAGGTAAGGAACTGAAGGTGAGCGAACCGCATAAAACATTGTAGCGATGGCCTACAAGTGAGTAGACCCTATAAAGAATTGTAGTCAAGTTACTGAAGGTGAGCAAACCGCATAAAACATTGTAGCGATGGCCTACAAGGGAGCAGACCTTATAAAGCATTGGAGGTGAGGGCCTGAAGCCTAGCGAACCCCATAAAACTTTGCAGTGATGGCCTACAGGTGAGCAGACCCTATAAAGCATTTTAGGTACGGGACTGAAGGTGAGCGAACCACATAAAACTTTGCAGCGATGGCCTACAGGGGAGAAGACCTTATAAAGCATTGGAGGTGAGGGCCTGAAGCCTAGCGAACCCCATAAAACTTTACAGTGATGGCCTACAGGTGAGCAGACTTTATAAAGCATTGGAGTTGAGGGACTGAATGTGAGCGAACCCTATAAAACATTGCAGTAATGGCCTACAGGTGAGCAGACCGTATAAATAATTGAAGGTGAGGGACTGAAGCCTAGCGAACCCAATAAAACATTGCAGTGATGGCCTACAGGTGAGCAGACTCCAAGGCATTGGAGGTGAGGACCTGAAGCCTAGCGAACCCCATGAAACATTGCAGTGATGGCCTACAGGTGATCAGACCGTATAAAGCATTGGAGGTGAGGGACTGAAGCCTAGCGAACCCCATAAAACATTGCAGGAATGGCCTACATGTGAGCAGACCTTTTAAGCATTGAAGGTACAGGACTGAAGGTGAGTGAACCGCATAAAACATTGCAGCGATGGCCTACAGGTGAGCAGACCTTATAAAGCATTGGAGGTGGTGGATTTGAAGCCTAGCGAACCCCATAAAACATTGCAGTGATGGTCTACAGGTGAGCAGACCTCATAAAGCATTGGAGGTGAGGGCCTGCAGCCTTGTGAACCCCAAAAGACATTGCAGTGATGGCTTGCAGTTGAGCAGACGGTATAAAGCATTGGAGGTGGGGGTCTGAAGCCTAGTGAACCACATAAAACATTGCAGTGATGGCCTACAGGTGAGCAGTCCTCATAAAGGATTGGACGTGAGGGCCTGAAGCCTAGCAAACCCCATAAAACATTGCAGTGATGGCTTGCAGTTGAGCAGACGGTATAAAGCATTGGAGGTGAGGGCCTGATGCCTAGCGAACCGCATAAAACATTGCAGCGATGGCCTACAGAAGAGCAGACCTTATAAAACATTGGAGGTGGGGGTTTGAAGCCTAGCGAACCCCATAAACCATTGCAGTGATGGCCTACAGGTTAGCAGACCTCATAAAGCATTGGAGGTGAGGGCCTGAAGCCTAGCGAACCCCATAAAACATTGCAGTGATGGCCTACAGGTGAGCAGACAGTATAAAGCATTGGAGGTGAGAGCCTGAAGCCTAGCGAACCCCATAAAACATTGCAGTGATGGCCTACAGGTGAGCAGACCTTAAAAAAGCATTGGAGGTGGTGGTTTTGAAGCTTAGCAAACCCCATAAAACTTTGCAGTGATGGCCTACAGGTGAGCTAATGGTATAATGCATTGGAGGTGAGGGCCTGAAGCCTAGCGGACCCCAAAAAACAATGCAGTGATGGCCTACAGGTGAGCAGACGGTATAAAGCATTGGAGGTGAGAGCCTGAAGCCTAGCGAACCCCATAAAACTTTGCAGTGATGGCCTACAGGTGAGCTAATGGTATAAAGCATTGGAGGTGAGGGCCTGAAGCCTAGCGGACCCCAAAAAACATTGCATTGAAGGTCTACAAGTGAGCAGATCGCATAAAGCATTTGAGGTGAGGGCCTGAAGCCGAGCAAACTATACAAAACATTGCAGCTTGCATTAATCTCAAAGTGCAACATTTCTAAGTGCACTAGAGATATTCAAGAGACTAACCTAGAACATTCCACTGTAGCAGAACTTCAGCTGTGTTTTTGGTGTGCTTTAGAACAGAAGAGAACAGCAGAACTTCAGCTGAACATTCCACTGTAGCTGAACTTCAGCTGTGTTTTTGGTGTGCTTTAGAACAGCAGAACTTCAGCTGTGTTTTTGGTGTGCTTTAGAACAGCAGAACTTCAGCTGTGTTTTTGGTGTGCTTTAGAACCAGAACAGAACAGAACAGCAGAACTTCAGCTGAACATTCCACTGTAGCAGAACTTCAGCTGTGTTTTGGTGTGCTTTAGAACAGCAGAACTTCAGCTGTGTTTTTGGTGTGCTTTAGAACAGAACAGAACAGCAGAACTTCAGCTGAACATTCTACTGTAGCAGAACTTCAGCTGTGTTTTTGGTGTGCTTTAGAACAGCAGAACTTCAGCTGTGTTTTTGGTGTGCTTTAGAACAGCAGAACTTCAGCTGTGTTTTTGGTGTGCTTTAGAACAGCAGAACTTCAGCTGTGTTTTTGGTGTGCTTTAGAACAGCAGAACTTCAGCTGTGTTTTTGGTGTGCTTTAGAACAGAACAGAACAGAACAGCAGAACTTCAGCTGAACATTCCACTGTAGCAGAACTTCAGCTGTGTTTTTGGTGTGCTTTAGAACAGCAGAACTTCAGCTGTGTTTTTGGTGTGCTTTAGAACAGAACAGAACAGCAGAACTTCAGCTGAACATTCTACTGTAGCAGAACTTCAGCTGTGTTTTTGGTGTGCTTTAGAACAGCAGAACTTCAGCTGTGTTTTTGGTGTGCTTTAGAACAGCAGAACTTCAGCTGTGTTTTTGGTGTGCTTTAGAACAGCAGAACTTCAGCTGTGTTTTTGGTGTGCTTTAGAACAGAACAGAACAGAACAGCAGAACTTCAGCTGAACATTCCACTGTAGCAGAACTTCAGCTGTGTTTTTGGTGTGCTTTAGAACAGTAGAACTTCAGCTGTGTTTTTGGTGTGCTTTAGAACAGCAGAACTTCAGCTGTGTTTTTGGTGTGCTTTAGAACAGAACAGCAGAACTTCAGCTGAACATTCCACTGTGGCAGAACTTCAGCTGTGTTTTTGGTGTGCTTTAGAACAGAACTTCAGCTGAACTTTCCACTGTAGCAGAACTTCAGCTGTGTTTTTGGTGTGCTTTAGAACAGGTAAGGAATTTGTTAGACTGGTGTTGCTATTGTCTGATTGGTAATGAGCATAGGGCCATTAAGGTGTTACATTTGTTGTTGTGGGAGGGGCTTTTGTAGGAGTGTGTGTATATATAGCCTCATAGTATTAGCTTGCCTAATTGTAGCTTGCAGCATTTCTAAGTGCATTAGAGATATTCAAGAGATACTCAGGAGGTAATCTGCAGGTGAGTACAATCTATTAAGTTTTATTTAACATATTTTCTTGCATTAAAATGGCAGACCTGATTCAGTGCAGGAATTGGTGCGCTTTCATTTCTTGTTTCACTCTTCGCAGGTTTGGATGCTGTCTGATCTGCAGACAGTTCTCCATAATGCAGAAGGAAATTGCATTTTTGAAATCTGAGATTTGTAAAGTAACTGTTAGACAAACTCAGGCTTGGCATGTTGCAATTCCACTGCCACAAAGGCCCCCCAGAAATGGAAGATGGGTTACTGTAGGTTCTGGTAGACTTAGAGCTGTTGATAGAAGACATGTCCCACAGTCTGTGGCTCTCTGTAATTCGTTTGCAGCACTTTCAGAATGCAAGAGCAACATGGAGGATGGCTTAGGCACAGTGGGTGAGGAACAATCATTTCCTATGCCTAAGGTATGCAAGACTACTGACAAAGACAAAAAGGATATAGTGAGTACTAATAGTAAGCAGCTATTGGTGGGCGATTCTATCATAAGAGGTGTGAAGTTTGAAGAAAAGGGTTTTGTGAGATGTCTCCCTGGTTGCTACTGCCAGCAGGGACAGACGACGATATCCTTAACAATATTAAGCAAAGCAAAGATGGAAAAGGAGGTGGATGTTATTGTCCATATTGGGACAAATGATCTGGCTTGCAATGAAGTTTCAAAGGTGAAGGAAGATTTTCACACACTTGGTAATGATATACGGGAGATTGCATCGACTGTCTCATTCTCTGCAGTTCTGCCTGTGCATAACCGTCAGCATGACAAGCAGTTGCGTATTAAGGAATTCAATGTATGGCTTGGTGAATGGTGTTTGAACCAGGGATTTGGCTTTGTGTCTCATGTTGGCTCTAGCTGGAATGGAAAAGAACTGTACAAGAAAGATGGTTTGCATCTTTCTCTCAAGAGAACGAATGTCCTCAGTGAACAGTTCAAAGTTTTTGCTAAGGAAAATTTAAACTAGGAAAGGGGGGCACAAAGAGACAATCCATCAGTTCGGCTGCCCCCCGAAAAAACAATGCCAGAAGATGCCAGGAGCTGATAGGATAAGAAATGACAAGCTGAGAGTCTTGTCTACGAATGCTTGCAGTTTAGGGAATAAGATCGACGAACTTGAGTCTGTAATGGCATCTGAGAATATAGATTTAGTGGCTGTTACTGAGACATGGTTCAATGAGAGTAATTACTGGGATATAACAATACCTGGGTTCTCTCTATATAGGAAAGACAGAGAAGGCAAGAAAGGGGGTGGAGTGGCCCTATATGTGAAAGACAGCATAAAATCTAATCTACTACAAGCCAGCGAATCCAATTTAGAGTCAGTTTGGGTTACGTTGCAGCTTGGTAATCATAAGGTAACTCGTGTAGGTGTCATATACAGACCACCAAGCCAAGTCAAAGAATTGGATGATCTACTAGTTGAGGAAATGGCTAAAATTACATTGAAAGGGGAATTTGTCATTATGGGAGACTTTAATCTTCCTGATATAAACTGGAAAACCAAAATAGCTAGTTTTGCCAGGAGTACAGACGTTCTAATTTCCCTACTGGGATTATCTCTACAGCAAGTAGTTGAGGAGCCAACCCGGAAGGAGGCCATTTTAGATTTGGTATTCACAAATGGCAATTTGGTATCTGATATTACTGTAGGGGAAAGCTTAGGATCCAGTGATCACCAGTCAGTGAGGTTTACTATAAGTACAGTGACTGAGTCACTCCACACAAAAACAAAAGTTTTAGATTTTCGGAAAACAGAATTTTCTAAAATGAGATCAGTGGTATACGAGTCCCTATCAGACTGAAACAATTTCAATGGAGTCCAAGAGAAATGGGACTACTTAAAATTGGCACTACTGAAGGCAACAGAAAAGTGCATTAGGCTTGTCAGTAAAGGCAAAAAAGGAAGAGACCACTGTGGTACTCAGCAGAAGTGGCCAAAATCATTAAAAACAAAAAGATGGCATTTAGCAAGTATAAAAACACCCAAAACGAGGATGACCGGGAAATCTATAAGATGAGTCAGAGAGAGGCCAAGCAAGTTATAAGAGCTTCTAAAGCTCAGGCAGAAGAGAAATTAGCTCAGTCAGTGAAAAAAGGTGATAAGACATTCTTCAGATACATAAATGAAAAAAGGAAATTAAAAAAAGGAATTACCAAATTAAAAACAAAAGAAGGAAGGTATATGGAAGAGGATAAAGAACTAGCTGACTTCCTCAATGAATACTTCTGTTCAGTTTTTAAACAGGAAAATGAAGGAGAAGGACCTCAGTTAGGGAGGAAGACTAATGAATCCTTTGTTGCATGTGTCTTTACAGAGGAAGAGGTTCTAAGTCAGCTGTCTATAATTAATACAAATAAATCACAGGGGCCTGATGGGATACACCCAAAGCAATTAAAAGAGCTTAGAGGTGTACTAGCAAAACCATTAACAGATTTATTTAACCAATCACTGGTAACAGGTGTCGTCCCAGAAGATTGGAAATTAGCAAACATTGTGCCAATTCACAAGAAAGGTAGTAGAGAGGAATCGGGCAGCTATAGGCCAGTAAGCCTGACATCAATAGTGGGGAAATTAATGGAAACCATACTCAAGGAGAGGATTGTGGAACATCTAAAAACCCATGGGTTGATTGATAAAAAAACAGCATGGGTTTACTTCAGGGAGATCATGTCAAACTAATCTTATTTACTTTTTTGATTGGGTGACTAAAATAATAGATGGCGGAGGTGCAGTAGACATCGCTTATCTGGACTTTAGCAAGGCTTTTGATACTGTCCCACATAGAAGGCTTATCAATAAACTGCAGTCTTTGAGCTTGAGCTCACATATTGTTGAATGGATTAGGCAGTGGCTGAAGGACAGAAAACAGAGGGTTGTAGTCAATGGAGTATATTCAGACCATGGTATTGTTACCAGTGGGGTACCTCAGGGATCTGTTCTGGGACCCATATTGTTTAATATCTTTATCAGCGAAATTGCAGAAGGCCTCAATGGTAAGGTGTGTCTTTTTGCTGATGACAAAAAGATTTGTAACAGGGTTGATGTTCCTGGAGGGATACACCAAATGGAAAAGGATTTAGGAAAACTAGAGGAATGGTCAAAAATCTGGCAACTAAAATTTAATGTCGATAAGTGCAAGATAATGCACCTGGGGCGTAAAAACCCAAGAGCACAATATAAAATCAGTGATACAGTACTAACCTCAGTATCTGAGGAAAGGGATTTAGGGGTCATTATATCAGACGACCTAAAGGTGGGCAGACAATGTCATAGAGCAGCAGGTAATGCCAGCAAAATGCTTGGGTGTATAGGGAGAGGCATTAACAGTAGAAAGAGGGAGGTGCTCGTGCCGCTCTACAGAGCACTAGTGAGACCTCATTTGGATTATTGTGTGCAGTACTGGAGACCATATCTGCAGAAGGATATTGAAACTTTGGAGAGAGTTCAGAGAAGAGCTACTAAACTAGTACATGGATTACAGGACAAAACTTACCAGGAAAGGTTAAAGGACCTTAACATGTATAGCTTGGAAGCAAGAAGAGACAGAGGGGATATGATAGAAATTTTTAAATACATAAAGGCAATCGTCATGGTAAAAGAGGAGAGAATATTTAAAAGAAGAAAAACTGCTACAAGAGGACATAGTTTTAAATTAGAGGGGCAAAGGTTTAAAAGTAATATCAGGAAGAATTACTTTACTGAGAGAGTAGTGGATGCATGGAATAGCCTTCCTGCAGAAGTGGTAGCTGCAAATACAGTAAAGGAGTTTAAGCATGCATGGGATAGGCATAAGGCCATCCTTCATATAAGATAGGGCCAGGGGCTATCCATAGTATTCAGCATATTGGGCAGACTAGATGGGCCAAATGGTTCTTATCTGCCGACACATTCTATGTTTCTATGTTTCTATAAAGGCAATCGTCACGGTAAAAGAGGAGAGAATATTTAAAAGAAGAAAAACTGCTACAAGAGGACATAGTTTTAAATTAGAGGGGCAAAGGTTTAAAATTACTTTACTGAGAGAGTAGTGGATGCATGGAATAGCCTTCCTGCAGAAGTGGTAGCTGCAAATACAGTGAAGGAGTTTAAGCATGCATGGGATAGGCATAAGGCCATCCTTCATATAAGATAGGGCCAGGGGCTATTCATAATATTCAGCATATTGGGCAGACTAGATGGGCCAAATGGTTCTTATCTGCCGACACATTCTATGACCAAACAATACCAAACGACCAAAAATCTTTAATTCTTGAATTCATCAAATTTATTCTGAAACATAATACTTTTCTTTTTGAAGACAAACTTTACCTTCAGACAAAAGGGGCCACGATGGGTATGCGGTTCGCACCGAGTTTTCAAAATCTGTTTATGGGGGCATTTGAGGACAAGTTTATCTATGAATCGACCTTCTGGACAGATAACATCGTGTTTTATCGATGTTATATAGATGATCTACTCTTTATATGGAATGGGGACACGGAATCTATTGAAAATTTCATTCGACATCTCAATAGTTCCGACTGGGGCATAACTCTATCCGGAACACATGACCGCTCTAAGGTTGAATTTATTGATCTGGAAATGATTAGCATCAATAACGTAATCCAAACACGCACTTTTTTCAAAAAGGTAGACTGTAATAGTTATCTGGAATTCTCCAGTTCACATTACAAAAAATGGAAAATCAATATTCCCTTCGAACAATTTAAGAGATTAAGAAGAAACTGCTCTTTAGACAAGGACTTCATCCTACAAAGCGAGATAATTTGTGCAAGGTTTTTGAAGAAAGGCTATCCCCAAGGAATTATTGAAGCAGCTTTCAACAGAGCAAAAGCCTTTTCACAGGAGGACTGTCTGTCCTCGGACAAAAAGAAGGACGAACACAGAACGGACGAAGAGAAAAAGAAAAAAAAGAAAATGGAGTACCAACTTCATCACCACATATGGTAATAACCACAAAGATGTCAGCGAGATTTTATCCAAACATTGGCATATCCTTAAAAAGGACCCGTTCCTAGGGAAAACTCTCCCTATCCGCCCACCCCTTACTTTCAGAAGAGCGAAAACATTGAAAAATCTATTAGCTCCCAGTAAACTGCAGACCCAAGTAACAACTACAGGACGATCTATTACAATGCCCCCTTTTAAACCTTCAGGCAGCTTCAAGTGCAATAAACCAAAATGTCTTTGCTGTTCATCTATACGTATTTCCTCCTCTTTCCCTAGCAACACAACGGGTGAAACCTTTACCATTAAACAACATCTGGATTGTGGATCCATCTATTTACTCGAATGTCCGTGTGGATCACAATATGTGTGACACAATATACAAACCTTACGGAATAGACTGAGCAAACACCGCTCCAATACCAGTAAGAAATTTCTGCAACAGAGTGTCTCGAGACACGCCATCAAGCGACATCAGGGCCTTTTTCTGGCTTTGCTGTTACACCCATTAAGCAGATCCGCAACATAATGCAAACAATTAAGAGGCGTGAAATGTTTTGGATATTTAAACTGATTTTTCTGAATCCACATGGTCTCAACGAAGCCCTTGAAATCAATCTATAACATCTTAGGACATCCTTCCAATGCCTCCCAACCCTACCCCCCTTATTACGAACCATCGTTAACAACCCTTACTCCATTTCCCCTCCCCTCCTCTCCCAGTACCCTTCACTAGTAGCATTCACGGTGCCTCTAGTCCTATACCATTCCCCAGTCATAAACCCTACCCCTCCTCACAGTCCCATTGACGGTCCCACCAGACCGCGAGTTTACACCACGCCTTGGTCCTACACATCATGGTCTCCCCGGAATAGAACACCAGTCCTACTTTACATTTTTGACCGAATCTAATCAGTATCATGCCATAGTTTTATAGTGACAGGTTCACCTGTCGTTAAGTCCACACATCAATGCTACATTTAGCACACCTTTGCTATATTATGGGTCCCTTTACCCAATTGGTACTTTGAGTTATAACCAAGACTTCTTATATTGGTTTTTCCTTGAAAGCATTCATTTTATACTAATATTTCATGTACTTATGTATAAAACATTATTCATTTTTATGTAGGACACTTTTAATAAGAAAAATTGTTTGCATTTTTGTGTATGCAAGTACTTATTTTTATGTATAAATTATAAATTTTTATTTTTATGCTCACTCCATCCATGTATCCAATATTCTCCTCCTTTTGGTTCTTGATTTTCCCTCAACATTAGGGACAGGCATTACCTCCTTTACTGTGTCCCTTAGTGGCCCAACTTGACCACCACTAATATGGTCCATTTTCTGGTCCAATTCTTTGAATGTGGACTTTTCTTCTGGTGGCATGCCACTCCAGTGCGCTGGCGCACACTGTCCCGCTTTGCCCTGACACTACGCAGCTCCATGATTGCTCCAACAGCAGGAGGCCAGCCGGGGCGTCTCGTCGCTATGAGATGAACTGCCATGTGAACCGACCCTTTGACTGCTGTGAGCGTCCTGTCACGCGGCAACAGCCCTTACATGTGCCAGCTGCGATCACATGATCAGAAACCCGACCACGTGACTTTGACAACCATAATAAGCGCTTCTAAACCTCAGAAATCGCTCTCTCCCCCCAAGTGACTCCGCAATCATTTTTAGTCATTTTCATTTACTATCCCCATACTAGTTAGTCAGCTCCCACTTACTTAATAGCAGACCAATAAACTAATAAAAATTCCAAATATATATACATTCCTCTTCTGTTGGGGAGACACTGATCACACCTTTTACCACCCACATTTTACCCTTTGACCCCTGAGAAAGCTTTTTTTTCTCTGCATAAGTGTTTGCATTGTCTGCTGTATACTTGTGTGCAGCTCTTTTACCTGATGAAGGGGAGTGAGTCCCCGAATCGCGTCGTATTGATGCAATAAATGCTTTAAACCAAGATTCTTCCAAACTGTGGCTGGTCCTTTGCGACATGGGAATTTTCTTTTCTCTTCTGACAACCCTTAGTTGTAATGGCCCGGGAGCAGGCCCTGTGGCCTCACCTGTCCTCAGCCTGCCTCTGTCCTTTTCTGTTCCCTCAGCCAGAGAAGTATTATATGCTGTGAGCTCAGTCCCACTGTACAGCAAGGATGAGCTACTAAAGGACAGTCAGCAGCTACTGGCCAGCTAAGATGTGGAGGAGACATCCACCGCTTCCTCCGCTAGATGGGCAAGTAGTGAGGGGTAGTGATGAGCGGCAGGTGCTATATGCGATTTCGACAAAATTCGCAAATATTCAATAGAATATTCGTTTTCATATTCGTCAAAATCGAATATTCGTCATTATTCTAGTTATCGCGATTAGTATGCGATTTAAATAATCGCGTATTGCGATTGTAACTTAAGGCTACTTTACTATTGGTTTGATATCTAGAATTAGCGAAGATGAGGAATATGACAAATGTATTCGTCATATTCCTCAAAACGAAGATAACGAAGTATTCTCCATCTTCGTTTTAGCTACCTATTCGTCAACTTCGCTAATTCTAGCAATCAAATAGGAAAGTTGACTATAGAGACAGCTGTGTTTAATTCGCTATGCGATTGTATTATTATAAAAAAAAAATCATAAATATAATAATTATAATAATTATAAAGTATTATAATTATTTTATTTATTTTAAAAAAAGCAAGTTATATAATCGCATAGCAAATTAAACACAGCTGTCTCTATAGTCAACCTTCCTATTTGATTGCTAGAATCATTGATATTGAATCCTCAATATCAAAGTTGACGAATATGGAGCAAAAACGAAGATGGAGAATACTTTGTTATCTTTGTTTTGAGGAATATGACGAATACATTCGTCATCTTCGCTAATTCTACCAAGCCAACCATAGTAAACCAGGTCTAAGTAGATATCGCAATGCGATGACTTCAAGTTATATTAATCGCATTACGATTTCAACTTAGCACTGCTATATTCCATATTCGTTAATTCTAGCCTAATATGTAAGATAGCAGTGCTAAGTTGCTTATAACTTGAATTAATCGCATTGCGATTTCAATAATTCTCTAGCCATTCCTAGTTAATTATTATAATTATTCTATTTATTAAAAAAAAGCAAAGTAATATAATCGCATAGCGAATTAAACACAGCTGTCTCTATAGTCAACTTTCCTATTTGAGTGCTAGAATTAGCGAAGTTGGAGAATACTTCGTTATCTTAGTTTTGAGTAGAGTTGAGCGAACACCTGGATGTTCGGGTTTGAGAAGTTCGGCCAAACTTCCCAAAAATGTTCGAGTTCGGGATCCGAACTCGACCCGAACTTCATCCCGAACCCAAACCCTTTGAAGTCAATGGGGACCCGAACTTTTGGGCACTAAAAAGGCTGTAAAATAGTCCAGGAAAGAGTTAGAGTGCTGCAAAAGGCAGCAAAATGTAGGTAAATCCACTGCAAACAAATGTGGATAGGGAAATGAATTAAAATAGCATAAAATAAATAAAAATTAAGCAATATCAATTGGAGAGTGGTCTCATAGCAGAGAATCAGGCTTCAAGTTACCCACCAATGGAGAAGGCCACTTTCATTTATTTAGCCCCCAGGCACCCAGACAGAGGACAGAGGTGGCATAGCAGAGAATCAGGTGTCATGTCACCCACCAATGGAGAAGGCCACTTTTAGATAATTAGGCCCCTGGCACCCAGACGGAGGAGAGAGGTCGCATAGCAGAGAATCAGGCTTCATGTCACCCAGCAATAGAGAATGCCACTTCCAGATATTTAGCCCACGGCACCCAGACAGAGGACAGAGGTCGCATAGCAGAGAATCAGGCTTCAAGTCACCCACCACTGGAACAGGCCACTTTCAGATAATTAGACCCCTGGCACCTAGACGCAGGAGACGTTCATTCAACTTTTGGTTGCACTTCAATATAATGGTAAAATAAAAAAAAGAGGATTCAATAAAGAAGTGCCCCGGAGTACAAGAATATATGGTTGAGGGCTAGGCAGTTATAAATGTCTATTCTGCACAAGGGGTGGACAGGTCCTGTGGGATCCATGCCTGGTTTATTTTTATGAATGTCAGCTTGTCCACGTTGGCTGTGGACAGGCGGCTGTGTTTGTCTGTAATGAAGCCCCCTGCCCCTCTGCAATTCTGAATACACGTTCAGACAAAACGCTGGCCACCGGGCAGGCCAGCACCTCCAAGGCATAAAATGCTAACTCTGGCCAGGTGGACAATTTGGAGACCCAGAAGTTGAATGGGCCAAACCATCAGTCAGTACGTGGAAGTGTGTGCACACGTACTGTTCCACCATGTTAGTGAAGTGCTGCCTCCTGCTAACATGTTCTGTTCAGGTGGTGGTGCAGTTAGCTGTGGCGTGGTGACAAAATTTTTCCACATTTCTGCCATGCTAGCCCTGAACTCAGATGAGCTGGCCGTGACACAGCCGCATTGGCGACCTCTTGCTCCTCCTCTGCCTTCGCCTTGGGCTTCAACTTGGGAATGCTCTCAGGAGCACGTCTACCAGCGTGCGCTTGTACTCGCATCATTGTCATTGTCTTTGTACCGGGGATCCAGCAGGGTGGCAACCCAGTAGTTCGCACACGTTAAAATGGGGGCAACTCTGCTGTCGTTGCGCAGGCACTGCAGCATGTAGTCGCTCATGTGTGCCAGGCTGCCCAGAGGTAAGGACAAGCTGTCCTCTGTGGAGGCGTATTGTCATCGTCCTCCGTATCCCCCCAACCTCGCACCAGTAATGGGCCTGAGCTGCGTTGGGTGCCACCCCGCTGTGAACCTGCTTCATCCTCATCCTCCTCCACCTCCTCCTCATCCGCCTTGTCCTCCAGTAGTGGGCTCTGACTGACCACATTTGTACCTGGCCTCTGCTGTTGCAAGAAAACTCCCTCTGAGGCACTTCTAACAGACTGGCCTGAAAGTGCTAAAAATGACCCCTCATCCTCCTCCTGGGCCACCTCCTCTTCCATCATCACCCTAAGTGTTTTCTCAAGGAGACATAGAAGTGGTATTGTAACGCTGATAACGGCGTCATCGCTACTGGCCATGTTGGTGGAGTACTCGAAACAGCGCAACAGGACACACAGGTCTCGCATGGAGGCCCAGTCATTGGTGGTAAAGTGGTGCTGTTCCGCAGTGTGACTGACCCATGCGTGCTGCAGCTGAAACTCCACTATGGCCTGCTGTTGCTCGCACAGTCTCTACACCTTGTGGGCACGTCACATATGAGGCGGTGAGCGGGAAGGCCAAAGTTACGCTGTAGCGCAGACAGGCGAGCAGCGGCAGCAGCTCTGACATGTCGGGGTAATTGTGAATGAACTTCTGTAACACCAAATTCAGCACATGTGACAGGCAAGGGATGTGCGTGTCCCAGAGCTGCTAAGAGATTTCGCCCATTATCGCACACCACCAGACCGGGCTTGAGGCCCACAGGCAGCAACCACTCGTTGGTGTGTTGTTCAATACCCTGCCACAACTCCAGCGCGGTGTGGGGCCTGTCCCCCAAACATATGAGTTTCAGAACGGCCTGCTAACGTTTACCCCGGGCTGTGCTGAAGTTGGTGAAGGTGTATGGCTGACTGGATGAGCAGGTGGAAGCAGAGGAGGAGGAAGCCGAGTAGGAGGGGGAGGCTACAGGAGGCAAAGAATGATGCTCCTGCGATCCTTGGCGGCGGAAGAACGTGCGCCCAAGAACTCTCCGCCTGGGGCCCAGCCGCCACTACATTTACCCAGTGTGCAGTTAGGGAGATATAGCATCCCTGGCCGTGCTTACTGGTCCACGTATCTGTGGTTAGGTGGACCTTGCCACAGATGGCGTTGCGCAGTGCACACTTGATTTTATTGGATACTTAGTTGTCTAGGAAGGCACGGCTGTCTTGGAGAAGTAGTGGCGGCTGGGAACAACATACTGTGGGACAGCCATCGGCATGAGCTGTTTGAAGCTGTAGTCAACCAGCCTGAATGAAAGCATTTCAAAGGCCAGTAGTTTAGAAATGCTGGCATTCAGGCCCAGGGCCTCGAGGGTGGCTAGGTGGGAATTTACGCTTTCTCTCCAAGGTTTGTGAGATGGAGAGCTGAACGCTGCCGTGTGACATGGTGGAGATGCTTGGTGACGCAGGTGGTGGTGTCGGTGGCACATCCTTTGTGGTGTTTACTCTATTGCAGTTCACGCTTTACATGTAGATGCATGGTCATGCTGGTTGTGCTAAGGTTCAGAATGTTAATGCCTCACTTCAGGCTCTGATGGCACAGCGTGCAAACCACTCGGTCTTGTCGTCAGCACATTGTTTAAAGAAGTGCCATGCCAAGGAACTCCTTGAAGCTGCCTTTGTGGTGCTTGGTCCCTGGTGGCGGTGGCCAGTAGCAGGCAAACTTCTCTTGGCGGCGGCTGTTCTGCTTTTGCCCCTGCTCCCTCTTTTGCTATGCTGTTGGCTCGGTCTCACCACTGCCTCTTCCTCTGAACTATGAAAGTCAGTGGCACAACCTTCATTCCATGTGGGGTCTAGGACCTCATCGTCCCCTGCATCGTCTTCCACACAGTCTTCCTCCCTAACCTCCTATTCCGTCTGCCCACTGCAAAAAGACGCAGCATTTGCCACCTGTGTTTCGTCATCATCAGAGACGTGTGGACTCCGATGAGGTCGTATTCCTATGTCCTCATCATCAGGAAACATCAGTGGTTGTGCATCAGTGCATTCTATGTCTTCCACCACTGGGGAAGGGCTAGGTGGATTCCCTTGGGAAACCCTGCTAGCAGAGTCTTCAAACAGCATAAGAGACTGCTGCATAACTTGAGGCTCTGACAGTTTCCCTGATATGCATGGGGGTGATGTGACAGACTCATGGGCTTGGTTTTCAGGCGCCACATGTGCGCTTTCTGCAGAAGACTGGGTGGGAGATAATGTTGTGAACGTGCTGGATCCACTGTCGGCCATGCAATTGACTAGCGCCTGTACCTGCTCAGGTCTTACCATCCTTAGAACGGCATTGGGCCCCACCAAATATCGCTGTAAATTCTGGAGGGTACTGTAACCTGAGGTAGTTGGTTCACTAGGACATGTGGCTGTGGCAGAATGGCCATGTCCTCTCCCAGCACCAGAGGGGTCCACTAAGACCACCACAATCGCGTCCTCGTCCCTTACCAGATGTTTTCCTCATTGGTACCGTTGACCAAGCACCACAAAAAGAAAAAAAAATATTTGGCCCAATGTATTGATTTCAAATTAAGGCCTTTTTTTTACAGGCGCCTAACACTATCTGCTTATTTATTTATGTACCGTATTACACTAATCCAGGCACAGCATTAACCACTGATTTAGGGGAATATCAATTGTAGGCCTAGTATTTAGGCCCTGGATGAAAGGTATCCTTTTATGGACAGATTTACAATTGGAGATGCACAGTAGTGTGTGACAAAATATGTAGGATTATGCCTTTAGCAATTGTATTTTAACACTTTGTGTAATATACCTTTTAACGGACAGAAAGACACATAGAGATGCACGGTAGTGTGTGAAGTTATTGAGGATGACCCTCTCAGCACTTGTATATACACCTTGAGTGTAATATGCCCTTTACGGACAGAAATACACTATGAGATGCACAATAGTGCGTGCAGATTTACAGGATTATGCTTGCAGCAATAGTAATGTAACACTTTTGTAATATACCCTTTTACGGAAAGAAATATACTTGGAGATGCACGCTACGTGTAATTTACCCTTTTTACGGACAGATTAACAATTGGCCTGCAACAGCTGGAACACCAGATTCAGGGAATTGCTATATTGGCTATTGCTATGAATTTCACCCCAGAACAAAATCTATCCTTTGACGGATACTATTAAACTTGACCAGTCACAGCTGGAACACCAGATTTACTGTATTTCTATTTTTGCTACTGACTTTCACCCCAGAAAATAATATATCCTTTGACGGACACTAGGGAAATTGTCCAGTCACAGCTGGAACACCAGATTCAGGGTATTGCTATTTTGGCAATTAAATTTCACCCCAGAAAAAAATATACCCTTTTACGGACAGATTTAAACTAGGCCTGCAACAGCTGGAACACCAGATTCAGGGTATTGCTATTTTGGCAATTAAATTTCACCCCAGAACAAAATCTATCCTTTGACGGATACTATTAAACTTGTCCAGTCACAGCTGGAACACCAGATTCACTGTATTTCTATTCTGGCAACTGAATTTCACCGCAGAAAATAATAAATCCTTTGATGGACACTATTAAATTTCTTCAGCCACTGCTGGGATGCCAGATTTACGGTATTGCTATTTTGTCAATTGAATTTCACCCCAGAAGAAAATATATCCTTTGCCGGACACTATTAAACTTGGCCAGCCACAGCTGAAGCCACTGTTTTATGGTATTGCTATTTTGGCAAATGAATTTCACCCCAGAAAATTATCTATCCTTTGGCGTACACTGTTAAACTTGGCCAGCCACTGCTGGGACACCAGATTTACGGTATTGCTATTTTGGCTATTGAATCTCACCCCAGAACAAAAGATATCCTTTGCCGGACACTATTAAACTTTGCCAGCCACTGCTGGGACACCAGATTTAGGGGATTGCTATTTTGGCAATTGAATTTCACCACAGAAAAAATCTTTCCTTTGCCAGACATCAGACAGTATTACACTTGGCTAGCCACAGCTGGAACACCAGATTTAGGGGATTGCTATTTTGGCAATTGAATTTAACCCCTTAATGAAATATAGAAATTTCTATCCTGAGTTTCTAGGGGTGACAATAAGCACAGCCAAGCCCCTGATGTAGGATATATATATATTAAAAAAATAGTATTTATGGATTGATGGCCTTGGTGGCAGCTTGTGCTGGTGCACCACAAGACACAAAATGGCCACCGATCACCCCAGAAAAAAGTGACAGAAAATGCTTTGTGCAGCCCAAAAACCAGTGAGCAATTAACTAGCAGAAGTTGAATGATTCACAGCTGTAGATCGATCACTTCATTAGGTGTTTTTGCTGACTTTTCCCTGTCTAATCTCACCTCACAGAAGCTGCGTCCCTCTCCCTACACTAATCAGAGCAGTGTGACGCTTGGCGCCACGTGACTCCCGCTAAATAGAGGTTGGATCACTCACAGCCATGCCATTAGTAGGCATGGCTGTGATGGCTTCTTAGGGAAAGAAGTAAAACGCTAGCTGATTGGCTGCTGTGTGCAGCCCTTCAGAAAGCGGGAAGAAATTGCCGAACAACGGACCCGAACCCGAACTTTTTTGAAAATGTTCGGGTCCGTGTCCTGAACACCCCAAAATTCGGTACGAACCCGAACTATCCAGTTCGGGTTTGCTCATCCCTAGTTTTGAGGAATATGACGAATACATTCGTCATATTCGCTAATTCTACTAAGCCATCTTTAGTAAACCAGGTCTAAGTTGAAATCGCAATGCGATTAATTCAAGTTATATTAATCACATTGCGATTTCAACATAATTCTCAAATCCGACAGTACATTCTAGTATGGAGACGTTCCCATGGTGACGGGGACGCTCCATGAGCACGGAAGTCGGCAGAAGTGGCAACAAGCACTGACTGGAGCAGCCAGGAAGCCAGGAATCCTATGGACAGGTAAGAACTACATTTGGGAAGTGGGAAAGAAAATAATATAACAATACTAAAAAAAAAAAAATTGAATATTAGAAATAGCGAATTTATAACACTATATTCAAAATATTCACGAATTAGCATAGTGCCAATATTCGCTAAAAAATTCGATATTCGAATATTCGCGCCAACACTAGTGATGAGGAAAGTGGCGTTGGAGCTGGTGTTGTGAGCGGTGATGCTCCTGACCCAGAGACCGTTGAGGAGGACATCAGTGACATGCAGACAGTACTCGATGATGATGATGTAGCTGATTGCACATGGGAGCTGGTTGAATTAGGGGCTTCATCATCATCGGGAGAAGAGGGTGGCAGCTTGCCAGTGAGGCACCGGCTGAGCGTGGCAGTTTTTTGTTAAGCCGCCGGAGGAGGTGAACATGGCCATATGTAGAATCTGTGGGCAGAAGGTGAAGCGTGGCCAGAGTGTCAATGTTGGCACCACGGCCCTGCTTCAACATATGCAGCCTCACCATAAAGTGGCCTGGGAGAACCATGGCTCCAGTATGAAGGTCTAGCCTGCCACAACAATCGCTGCATCACCCAGTGGCACGCATCAGTTTCAGGCAGTCAAGGCTCTACCACCTCAGCCAAAGGAAGCTGTCTGTCCTTCCCATCATCTGCTGGTCCTGATGCTCCTGCTCCTCCTCCTCCTACTCCTGCTCCTACTCCTCCTCCATCATTCTATAAGCAATCGATCACCAAAGCAATTGCCAAGAGTATGCGTGCACTCATCCAAGGGCTCAGAAGTTGAATATGCTCTTGTCCAAGTTGCTGCAGTACCTCGCTTTCCAAGTGGTGGACTCTGCACCTTTCAGAGAACTGTTGACTTGTGCCAAGCCAAGGTGGAGAGTCCGAAGCCATGATTTTTTTGCCAAAAAGGCAGTACCAGCCCTGCACATGTATGTAGAACAGAAAGTGCATGGCAGCGCTGACGTGTGTTGCTGTAACTACAATCAGGGACAATACAAGTCCTTTACGGCCCACTGGGTGAATGTGGTTCCTGCACAGCCACACCAGCAACTTGGCCAGGTGACCCGCTTCCGTCTCAATGTTAACACCCCGTTGGTCCTGTGACAATGTCCGCCTCTGCCTCCTCATCCTCCACCATGTCGTTAGCCTCCACTGCAGGGACAATTCACAGTGCCCCTCCAGCACTCCAAATGTGGAGGGCATAGAGGTGTCATGCTGTTCTGCAGCTCATTTGTCTGGGTGAACAGAGTCACACAGGGGAGGAACTGCTCCATTTCCTTCATCAAGAAATCAAATCCTGGCTTTCTCCACAACTGAAAATCGGAACCATGGTGACCAACAAGAGGAAGAACATGATGTCGGTGCTGCATCAAGGAGGGCTAAGCCATGCCCCCTGCATGGCACACGTGTTCAATCTGGTTGTCAAGCAGTTCCCGAAGTCTTCCACCCATCTGCAAGACATCCTAAAAATGTCCAAATAACTTTGCATTCTCTTCAGCCACTCGTACACCGCAAAGCACACCCTCCTTGAGCTGCAACGGCAGAGTGGCATCCCTCAGAGAAAGGCCATAAACGATTTCTTGATGATCCAAGTGGACAGGAGCACTCCTCTGTGTAACTTCGATGTCAGCCAGTGGCAGCTCATGCGTGACACCTGCCGTTTGCTCAGGCCCTTTGAGGAGGCCACGTTATTTGTCTGTTGCCAGGACTATGGGATGAACAACGCCATTCCACTGCTTCATGTCCTTGAACAGATGCTGGTAAATCTGGCTGGTCAGGGAACTGGATATGTGGCGCTTAGATCTCATGGCCACATGAGCCCTGTGGGGGCTGAAGTAGAGGAGGAGGAGGAGGAGGAGGACATTGGAGCACAAGCAATGCGTAGCGAAATGGGTGGTTTTTACACACAGATGACAGGAGAGGAGGAGCAGTAGCATCCAGAGGAGCTACAGCGCAATGAGGAAGACTAGGCAGAGGACACAGACACACCATGGCAGTATGCAGTGGAAATAGAGGCAGGGAGTCCCTCCGAGTCACTTGCAAAAATGGCCCGATGCATGCTCACTTGCTTGCGTAGTAACAGCCACATTGTCACCATTCAGGAGAGGGATGACTTCTGGCTTTCCACCTTGTTGGACCCTCACTACCGGTCCATCCTATGAAGTGAGTTGGCCGCTGCCTATCTGCGCTATCGTCCATCCTCTCGCAGGTCTGACTGGGGGGGGGGGGTTGTAGTTCCAGCTCCATCAGCAGCAACTTGAGTCTAGAGTTGCTGATGAGCAGCTTTCTTCACCCGCCTACAGAAGAAACTACTCACCAGCAGTAGCAGCTAGACCTGGAGCAGGACCTGAACCAGCAGGTGTTGGCATACTTGGACAGTACCCTGCCACCCCACATTGAAGATCCACTGAACTACTGGGCAGCAAAACTGGATTTGTGGCAGAGTTTGTCCTGGAAAGTTTGCCTCTCCAGGCCAGTTGTCTGGCTTCAAAGCGAAATGTGGAGAGACTGACATTTGTCAAGATGAATCAGGCGTGGATCAGACAGGATTTCCACCCACCAATACCAGATGCATCAGACTAGATCATCCATGGTGCCACACCAACACTTTGACAAAAGAGACCGTTTTCTTGTGGATACCTGCCTCAACTACTCTTCTGATGCTGACTCTGCCTGATGGCACACATCTGATGCTAAGTGTTTCTTCTTTCACCCACCATCTTTATCTGGTACTCGTATTGTCACCCACCTCCCTACTCTGTCACTGGGTCACTCTGTGGTCTTCTAATGCTGCTTCCACCTCCACACTATGTTACCTTGGCCACTCTGTGGTCTCCTGATGCTGTTGTCACCTCCACACTATGTCACCTTGTCCTTCTGTGGTCTCTTGATTCTGCTGTCACCTCCACACTATGTCACCTTGCCACTCTGTGGTCTCCTGATGCTAGTGCCACCTCCATACTATGTGGACTCCTAAAGGTGCTCCCACCTCTCCACTCTGTCACCGGGTCACTCTGTGGCCTCCTGATGCAGCCGCCACCTCCACACGCTGTTATTGTGCCGCTCTGTGGCCTCCTGATGCTGCCGCCACCTCCACACTGTCATTGTACCACTCTATGGCCTCCTCCTGATGCTGCTACCACCTACACACTCTGTCATTGTCCACTCTGTGGTCTCCTCATGCTGTTTCCACCTCACCACTATGTCATAGGGCCTCTCTGTGGACTTCTGATGCTGTTCCCACCCTCCCCACTTCATGACTGGGCCACTATTTTGCCTATTTTGCCTTTCAGCCTGGCTGACATCATCATTTATTTTACCCTTCTTCTGATCTGTCAGAAGGAAGGAAAATGAGAGGCACAACGGATCCTTTCTGTGTAGCAGCTGTATGGCCTGTATGGTCCCATCAGAATTGGCTTTTGATTTGGTAGCCAAAAGCAGGAGTGGGTACAAAACACAGAAGACATACAAATATTCCATTCACATGTCATCTCTGTTTTGGATCCACTCATGTTTTTTTAGCACTAGCAATACTGATGGATTACTGGCCAAATGCTGACCAAGTGAAGGCGGATGCGTTTTTTTGGGGGTTATTGTTTTGACGGATCAGAGGAAGGGCAAAATAATCAGTGACGTCAACACAAACTTACTGCTGACACCTTCTCCACTCTGTCAGGGGGCTCTACTTATATAAGCGTTTAATAGAACATGTTCTGTAAACATCTGTGGGGAATCAGCTGCCGACAGTGTAAAAGGAGTGCACTTCTTCTTGGCGCTAACATCGACCTGTAAGACTGAGTTCATACTTGAGTTATGTGGTCAGTTTGGCCCCATGACTGCCCAAATAAGTGAAGTATGCAGTGATTCTAAGAGTGACGCCTGTCATCTTAATGTCATACTAACTCATGGTATTATTTTACTACCACAGCAGACTCCCTATGCGTGCTACTGCAAGGCACAGTGTTCTACACCACTATAAAGGCTCTCTGCAGCCAGGAAATAGCCGTTTTTAAACATGATTCACTGCGAATAAATTGGATCAAACCAAGTTTTTTGAAAAATTTGGCGAACAGGCCGAATCTAATTTTTATAAAACAACCAGTTCCACAGTCTACTGCAGCAAAGAAATCCCATTTCAGCAGCCCTCTGAGTTGTTGGCTCTCTGGATATAAGCAGTGCATTAAACAGGAACAATGTCAAAAAAAGAGTTCATGTGTTTGAGGAAATAAATTACCCATTAACATGGGTCAAGCATATGGTAATTCATTGGGAGCAAATGTTCATATAAACCATGGTTCCAAATTACTGGACCTTGCAAAGGCACTAATGATCAACGGACAAGCAAATAAAACCCAAATTCATTGGCTGATCATATCTTTCATTAAGCATCTAATTTTCTAATTGTCACAATACACAAACTGAATTGGTGACGAATAATAATAAAATGATCGTTCATCATCTTCCATTCATTTTGATTTGGGCCATGTAAAGACACTTCAAACAAGCACCAAATGACTTGAATATCATCGATTGGTGTTTGTTGCTGGCCTGGCATTGGACCCTAAGAATATATTCCCATGTGACTGATTTGTTTCATAAATTTCTGCTACTCGATATCCATTATTTCTTATACAAATTAGGTTATTTTTGCAAAATGTGCATTGATTTTCAAAAACACTGTTCAAACTATTGAGCAGTTGCAGAAATTTCTGCATGTGACCATGACCTAAGACAGCGCCTTTTTAAAATAGCAAGCTAATTCATTAAAGTAACATAAAGCAGTAGCTTTTCTCAATTTTCTATACAAAGTTAGAACAATGATACATTTGAGATTAATAATTTCATTGTTTTATTATCTGTAGGTGAATAATTTCATTATTTATTTATATAGGTCCAACAAATGTCCACTTTCTGCGACATAAAAGAATAGCTTATTAATGCACTTATTATATCAATGTGGTCTTGGCTGTAATGTAGTCCGTAAGTAATACACTGTATATGCAAGGACATGCATTTACATTTGCAAGAATGCACATATTACTTTGAAGACTGTGTGTAGGTTGGATAAAGCTGAAATGTTATGACACATTTCTCACGCTATAACAGAATTCTGCAGAAAAGCAAGATTATGACTCAGTTGAAGTACACAAACTATTCTACCATGAAGTATGCCTTTGTTTACTTGACTCGGCTTTAGGTGAATATAAATTTTAAAGACCACTATGTCTTAGTCAATTAAATCTAGATATAAATACATATATCTGGCTGACTTATGTAGGGCAATGCATAGGTAAGGTTACATTAACCAATTCCATCTGTATGAAATAAAAACCAAGATTTAAAGGGGTTGGTCCCTTTTGATGTGTCTGGTGCCTCCATCAGTGCCATCTGAGGGACAGGACATCTATGTGAACAGAACAGAAGATTTACCATACAAGAGGCCATGACTAGCAAATAATACAAAACATCAACAAAGGCTATATTAATAAGTCATTTTACATACACGTTGGTCAATAGAGATGTCCAGAACATATGCGATGTTCGGTCCGCCTCTACGTCATCATTGAGCAAACTTTGACCCTGTACCTAGCAGTTAGCAGACACATTTCAGCCAATCAGCATACCCTCCCTCCCAGACCCTCCCACCTCCCATCAAAAAGCAAGGACAGCATCCATCTTAGATTCATTCTGAAGCTTCAGTGTTAGTTAGAGCAGGGAAAGTGCTGCTGCTGCTGCTGAATTAATATAGGTAAAGCTTTAGCTAGGCCAGTGTTCTGTGTCCACTCAAGTCCTGAAAGACTCATCTGCTGTAAGGACAGCGTCCTGACAGCACCCGACCCCAAAAGCCCTTTTTAGGGCTGGTATATCAGTCTGCTTTTATTTATTTTTTCTATATATATATTGCACAGTTGCCTGCCTGTGTGTGAGAGGCCGCAGCCCCACAGACTGTACTGTGTGCACACCACTCATATAGGGTGGCACAGTACCTTGCTGATAAAAAAGTCATTTAATTGTTACCCTTTAATATAATTGCAGTTGCCTGCCAGTGTGTGTCAGGCCCACAGACTGTACTGTGCCCACTGCCCACCACTCATATAGGGTGGCACAGTACCTTGCAGATAAAAAAGGCATTACATTTTTACCCTTTAATATAATTGCAATTGCCTGCCAGTGTGTGTCAGGCCCACTGACTGTACTGTGCCAACTGCCAGTACCCACCACTCATACCAGGTGGCACAGTACCTTGCAGATAAAAAAGTCATAACATTTTTACCCTTTAATATAATTGCAGTTGCCTGCCAGTGTGTGTCAGACCCACAGACTGTACTGTTCCCACTGCCCACCACTAATATGGGGGGCACAGTACCTTGCACGCATAGTACCACTAATCTAAAAAAAAATTACACTTTCATGCTGTCATGTCTGTTGAGGGACCCTTGTATAAAAAGGCTGAAGGAGAACGACCTGTACTGGGTGGCCGCGCTACTAGACCCCCGGTATAAGCGGAAAGTAGCTGAACTGTTACCGAATTACCGGAAGTCGGAAAGGATGCAGCAGTTCCAAAACAAGTTAAAATGTATGCTTTACACAGCGTATAAGGTTGATGTCACAGCACAACGGGAATCTAACAGGGAAAGAGGTGAAAGTAATCCTCCTCCTACCACGACCACGCCGGCAAGGACAGGACGCTTTACAGATGTGTTGTTGATGGAGGACATGCGGAGCTTTTTAAGCCCTACGCATCGCCACAGCCCTTCGGGGTCCACCCTCACAGAGTGACTCGACCGACAGGTAGCAGACTACCTTGCCTTAACTGCAGATATCGATACTCTGAGGAGCGATGAACCCCTTGACTACTGGTTGTGCAGGCTTGACCTGTGGTCTGAGCTATCCCAATTTGTGATAGAACTTCTGGCCTGCCCCGCTTCAAGTGTCCTGTCAGAAAGGACCTTCAGCGCAGCAGGAGGTATTGTCATTGACAAAAGAAGTCGCTTAGGTCAAAAAAGTCTAGATTACCTCACCTTTATTAAGATGAATGAGGCGTGGATACCGAAGGGAATGACAGTGGGTGATGCATTTGACTAAAAAAGGCCTGATGAGATGCCTTGGGCTAAACATGGTCCCCACGCTGCTGTATTTAATCTCTGCATGCCGGTTGACTTGCGTGACTTCTCCGCCACCAACTAGGGTTCAAGCCACAATGTTTCAGTACACTTTCTGCCTGGAAAACATACATTTTTCTGGCCGCTGTAGCAACAATACCTAATTTTTCAGGCATGTGTACGTTCCTAATTTTTCTTGCCTCTGGTGCTGCACTGTGGCTACAAAAACAAATAAAAAAAAGGTACATCCATGTGTCAATTCCCCTTCTTGATCGTTACCTTGTTGTGGTGAAGGGGATTGCGTATCACAATGAAGCGATCACCTCTATGAGTATGTTGGCAATGTTGGCACACCCCAGATGATAAGGTCGTTGCTTCATTGTGAACAGACCAAAAGCGATCGGCTGGATAATTTTTCATAAAAAAAAGATTAATTTTCTTTGTGATCATCTAAGGTGATCATTAAAGCCTACTAGGCCAACAATGGGCCCACACTGCAGAATCATTGTTTTCTGGGTCACTTAATTGTCACTGAACTACCTCAGCATGACCATAGGCTTTGAAAAACCACCATCGCCTGCAATCTCCCAAACGTTTTCACAAGCACAGTCATCACTACACCAAGATTGACACATAGAGGAATAAAATTTATGTCATGAGTGTGTCAACTATTGACAACTCTTTGCGGTTGTCTAAAATCTACGCCATGATAGAGGGATATGCAAACATCGTGTGTCACTGGAGAACCCTCGACGTGCGTTTCGCCGCAGCTTCGTCAGGAGGCGAGGTTGAATAGGTTCTCTACAAGGTGAATATAGGAGGTGGGTGGGTGAAAGTATCCTGTGATTTATACAGTTCACTCCCCCACTGTGTGTGTGTGAGGTTATCGCCTCTCCTCTTTGAATTATAGTGTAGAGTCCACCTTGCTGGGGCCGTACGTGGCATGTTTAACATCTTATTTAGCGGTAGACAAACAGGTGTGTTTGGATTCATGCATCTTTCCTGTGTTTGACACTTTATGTACTGTTAATAAAATTCTTAGTAAATTGTATCTGAGATAATAAAATTGGATTTTTAGGATACTCGGCATGTGTCTGTTCTTTGATGTTGGACAGTGTTGTAGGGTTCAAATCATATAAACCTACAGTATGTATAACAACATCTTGATATGGCAGTGGGTGTGGAACTACTGTGTCATCCAAGTGGTTTCACTTTCGACTAAATGTAAGGGTAGTATCCTGGAGGGCCCCTGGTAGTCACTCTTTAACCCTTTATACAGGCGCTTCCTCTTGAAATAGTCCCTGTGCTGTTGGCTGCTGAGCCACGAGGATTAGAGACACTGATGCATGGTGTTCTGCTTCAGTATCTTGCATTGTGTATTGGTATGCTCCTCTCTTTTCCTCCCCACTCTGCTTCAGCTTCTAGTTAGTTCAGCCTAGACACTTTCTGTTTTCCCAATCATGCATTGCTGTTAGTGTGTGCTCTACTTCTGAGGAGAATCTCCATCTTCTTATCAAGGAGAATATTGTTGGCAAAATTCTTTTACCATCTGGATTCCCTGTACATCTTGTAATACAATCTCTGGATTAAAAAGCTACTTGATTAACTCCTGGGTGTTTGATGCGTAAACTGTAAGTGAAGAATGTCTGATTCAACAAGTCACCTCAGTGCGCAAAGAGGCAGCTCTCTCACAGATGCGTGATTGTATAAAGTTGACATTTCAAAACGCCACACATGGCACTGTGGGAACATGCATTACATGTAGTCAGGAAACATGTAGGGCTGGTACAGTTCTTGTGAATCCATAAAACAATCCAAAGGTCAGGGCAGTTGGCACAGGATCGGTACAATGAACATGTGTATTCAGGACAGGTGGTACAAGGTCAAGATCTAAAAATCATACAGAAGTTGGTACACTGGCGGACAAAAGGATTATGGGCCTATACAAGCTCTAGAGAAAAGCTAGAGAAACCTAAGACCAACATCTGTAGAGACCAATTGCTCAAGCAAGGAAGTGAGGTCAGCAGCATAGCTAAAAATGTGGTTCAATTTGCTCATTCGTCAAGGGGCTGAGAACAGGGCATTAACCTGTGCAGTGCTGCAGGGTTAAGTCTTTCTAATACATACACAGGAAGAGGCCTTGCCCCAGGAGTCTAACGGCCAGGCAGAAGCTAGGTGAATGATGCAGCCCCATGCCCACCACAAAGAGAGAGTAGCAGCGGGCATGTAGCATCAGTATAAAATATCTCTTGCTCTATTATTTGCTGTTCCCAAAAGGGCAGCAAAAATCACCTAACATAAAGTATACTTTGCCAATCATTGTCCCATTCAGCTGCTGACACTTGACTTGTCATGCAGACTCAGTATCTTTCCAGTATCTTATCTTTGGACATTATAGGATATTTCTGCAATGGTATTTTGATGTGGTGATCTACAGTATTTAAAATATTAACGAAAGAATTTAACAAAACTAGCCTCTGTGCTGCTCTGTCACATGTTTTGTAGAGCCCAATCAACATTGTCTATTTCTGTTTCAGAACAGAGAACACAGGCGTTAATGTCTTCCTCCCTTCCATTTAAGGGTAGAATATGTTGAGGTGTTAGGATTTGTAAAAGGGTGGGGTTCAGAAAAGAAGTGAGCTTAGCATGCCTGGTCTTCCATTACAGATGACAGAAGAGTTATCTGAAGCTACTTTCATTATAGCCATTGGTGGAGGACCTGTTATGTTTTATGAAATTAATGGTAATTGAATGAAATCATAATTAGGTTTGTTGGCAATTGCATTCAGAACTCTTGGATACCTCGTATAAAAATAGGAAATTATATGTATTCTACAGCTGAACTAGCATACCTACAATTCCCAGCAGTCTGATTTTCAGGTCTCCTGCTCTAGATTTGGTTTGCTCAAATTTCAGCACTGTATGTTAGAGACAGTTCATTCTCAAAAAAACAGCTTTGGACAATCAACAGATATACCTAGGTCTGGTTCTTGGAATACCTGAATTTAGCTGTTATTGCCAGTTGACATCTTATCAGCTGCTGCAGGGAAATTGTAATATTTCATGCCAGGAATTCAAATGAATGTCTGATCATGTAATACATACAGTTGCAAGAAAAAGTATGTGAACTCTTTGGAATGATATGGATTTCTGCACACATTTGTCATAAAATGTGATCTGATCTTCATCTAAATCACAACAAAAGACAATCACAGTCTGATTGTAAACTAATAACACACAAAGAATTCAATGTTACCATGTTTTTATTGAACACACCATGTAAACATCCACAGTGCAGGTGGAAAAAGTATATGATTACGATTAAGAATTGTTGACTTGCATATGAAATACGATTAAGAATTGTTGACTTGCATAAAGCTAGAAAGGGATTTAAAAGTATCTCCAAAAGCCTTGCTGTTCATCAGTCCACGGTAAGACAAATTGTCTATAAATGGAGAAAGTTCAGCACTGCTGCTACTCTCCCTAGGAGTGGCCATCCTGTAAAGATGACTGTAAAAGCACAGTGCAGATTGCTCAATGAGGTGAAGAAGATCTAGAGTGTCAGCTAAAGACTTACAAAAGTCTCTAGCCTATGCTAACATTCCTGTTAGCGAATCTATGATACATAAAACACTAAACAATAATGGATTTAATGGGAGGATACCACAGCCACTGCTGTCCAAAAAAAACAAAAAACATTGCTGCACGTTTACAGTTTGCACAAGAGCACCTGGATGTTCCACAGCAGTACTGGAAAAACATTCTGTGGACAGATGAAACCAGAGTTGAGTTGTTTAGAAGAAACACACAACACTATGTGTGGAGAAAAAGAGGCACAGCACACCAACATCAAAACCTCATCCCAACTGTAAAGTATGGTGACGGGGGCATCATGGTTTGGGGCTGCTTTGCTGCCTCAGGGCCTGGACGGATTGCTATCATCGAAGGAAAAATGAATTGCCAAGTTTATCAAGACATTTTGCAGGAGAACTTAAGGCCATCTGTCCACCAGCTGAAGCTCAACAGAAGATGGGTGTTGCAACAGGACAGCGACCCAAAACATAGAAGTAAATCAACAACAGAATGGCTTAAACAGAAGAAAATATGGATCCTGGAGTGGCCCAGTCAGAGTCCTGACCTCAACCCAATTGAAATGCTGTGGCATGACCTCAAGAAAGCGATTTACACCAGACATCCCAAGAATATTGCTGAACTGAAACAGTTCTGTAAAAAGGAAAGGTCAAGAATTACTCCTGATTGTTGTGCACGTCTGATCAGCAACTACAGAAAATGTTTGGTTGAAGTTATTGCTGCCAAATGAGGTTCAACCAGTTATTAAATCCAAGGGTTCACATACTTTTTCCACCTTCACTGTGAATGTTTACATGGTGTGTTCAATAAAAACATGGTAACATTTAATTATTTGTGTGTTATTAGTTTAAGCAGACTGTGATTGTCTATTGTTGTGGCTTAGATTAAGATCAGATCACATTTTATGACCAATTTGTGCAGAAATCCATATCATTCCAAAGGGTTCACATACTTTTTCTTGCAACTGTAAATAGAGATAAGTGAATTTCTCAAAAAGTCGATTCGACCGCTTTGCCAAATTAAAAAAATTTTTTTGGATCGATCCGAATTTATTCACAGCAAATCACATTAAAAAATCGCTATTTCCTGGCTGCAGAGAGCATTTATAGTGGTGTAGAACACTGTGCCTTGCAGTAAAACGCATAGGCAGTCTTATGTCGTAGTGAAATAATACTGTAAGTCAGTATGACATGCAGAGGACAGGCGTTGCTCTTAGAATCACTGCACACTTTACTTATTTGGGCAGTTACGGGGCCAAAAAAGCAGCATCAGGAGGATGCCAATGGCACAATAACAGTGTGGAGATTGCAGCAGCATCAGAATGCCACAGAGTGGCACAATGAGAGAATGTGGAGGTGATAGCAGCCGCAGCAGCATCAGGAGGAGGCCACAGGGTGGCACAATAAGAAAGTGTGGAGGTAGTGGCAGCAGCATTAGGAGGAGGCCACAGGGTGGCACAATGACAGTGTGGAGATAGCAGCAGCATCAGGAGATTACAAAGTGGTAAGGTGACATAGTGTGGAGGTGGCAGCAGCATCAGGAGACCACAGAGTGGCACGTTGACATAGAGGTGGCAGAAGCATCAGGAAGCCACAGATTGGTAAGGTGACATAGTGTGGAGGTGGCAGCAGCATCAGAAGGCCACAGAGTGGCAAGGTGACAAAGTGTGGAGGTGGCAGAAGCATCAGGAAGCCACAGAATGGTAAGGTGACATAGTGTGGAGGTGGCAGCAGCATCAGTAGGCCACAGAGTGGCAAGGTGACATAGTGTGGAGCTGGCAGCAGCATGAGGAGGCCACAGAGTGGCAAGGTGACATAGAGGTAGAGGTGGCAGAAGCATCAGGAAGCCAAAGAATGGTAAGGTGACATAGTGTGGAGGTGGCAGCAGCTTTAGAAAAACCACAGAGTGGCAAGATGACATAGTATTGAGGTGGCAGCAGCATCAGGAGATCACAGAGTGGCAAGGTGACATAGTGTGGAGGTGGAAGCAGCATCAGGAGACCACAGAGTCACCCAGTGATAGAGTGGGGAGGTGGGTGGCAGCATCAGGAGGGAGGCCACAGGGTGGCACAATGACAGAATGTGGATGTGGCAACAGCAGCATCAGTTGGAGGCCAAAGGGTGGCACAATGACAGTGTGGAGGTGGCAGCAGCAGCATCAGGAGACCACAGAGTGGCAAGGTGACATAGTGTGGAGGTGGCAGCAGCATCAGGAGACCACAGAGTCACCCAGTGATAGAGTGGGGAGGTGGGTGGCAGCATCAGGAGGAGGCCACAGGGTGGCACAATGACAGAATGTGCAGGAGGCAGCAGCAGCATCAGAATGCAACAGAGTGGCACAATGATAGAGTGTGAAGGTCATGGCAGCAGCATCAGGAGGAGGCCACAGGGTGGCACAATGACAGTGTAGACGTGGCAGCAGCATCAGGAGACCACAAGAGTGGCAAGGTGACATAGTATAGAGGTGGCAGCAGCATCAGGAGATCACAGAGTGGCAGGGTGACATAGTATAGAGGTGGCAGCAGCATCAGGAGATCACAGAGTGGCAAGGTGACATAGTTTGGAGGTGGCAGCAGCATCAGGAGACCACAGAGTCACCCAGCGGGAGGTGGGTGGCAGAATCTGCATCAGGAGGAGGCCACAAGGTGGCATAATGACAGAGTGTGGAGGTGGCAGCAGCAGCATCAGGAGGAGGCCACAGTGTGGCACAATGACAGTGTGGAGGGGGCAGCATTAGCATCAGAATGCCACAGAGTGGCACAATGACACAGTGTGAATGTGGCACCAGCAGCAGCATCAGGAGAAGGCCACAGGGTGGCACAATGACAAAGTGTAGAGGTGGCGGCAGCAGCATAAGGAGGAGGCCAAAGGGTGGCACAATGACAGTGTGGAGGTGGCAGCAGCATCAGGAGACCAGAATGGCAAGGTGGCATAGTGTGGATGTGGCAGCAGCATCTGGCAAGATGACATAGTATGGAGGTGGCAGCAGCATCAGGAGACCACAGAGTGGCAAGATAGCCAGAAGAAACCGGTCTCTTTTGTTAAAGTTTTGGTAGCATCCAAGATTGGTGGGTGGAAATCTTGGCTGATCCACGCCTGATTCCTCTTGACAAAGGTCAGTCTCTCCACATTTTGGGTGGACAGGCCAGTTCTTCTTGGGGTAAATATGGCCCCCGCCGCACTAAATACCAGCTCTGAAGCCACACTACTGGCCGGGCAGGACAGCTTTTCCAGGACAAACTCTGCCATTTGCGACTACTAATCCAGTTTGGCTGCCCGGTAGTCCAGCGGATCTTTAATGTGGGGTGGCAGGGTGCAGTCCAAGTATGCCACCACCTGTCAGTTCAGGTCCTGCTCCAGGTCCAACTGCTGCTGCTGCTGGTGAGTAGTTTCTTCAGTAGGCAGGTGAAGAAAGCTGCTCATCAGCGACTCTAGACTCAAGTTGCTGCTGATGGAGCTGGAACTGCTCCTACCCCCCACACTGCCTCAGCAGCCATGGCAGAGGAACGTGAACACAGAGGGCCTACCCAGTCAAACCTGCAAGAGGATGGACAATGGTGCAGATTGGCAGCAGCCAACTGACTACATAGGATGCCTCTATAGTATTTTAGTTTGTCCTCCCTCTCAGCGGGTGTAAAAAAGACCCCCATTTTGGACCGGTAGCGAGGGTCCAACAAGGTGGAGAGCCAGAAGTCATCCCTCTGCCAAATAATGACAATTCGGCTGTCACTACAAGTGAGCATGCATTGGGCCATTTGTGCAAGTGACTCGGAGGGAATCCCTGCCTCCATCTCAACTGCATACTGCCACGGTGTGTCTAGGTCCTCTGCCTCGTCTTCCTCATCGCTCTGTAGCTCCTCTGGATTCTCCTTCTCTTCCTCTCCTGTCACCCGTGTAGAAAAACCACCCAACTATACATTGCTTGTGCTCCAATGTCCTCCTCGTCCTCCTCCAGTTCAGCCCCCACAGGGCTCATGTGGCCGAGAGATCTAGGCGCCACTTATCCAGTCCTCTGACCAACCAGATTTACCAGCATCTGTCCCAGTACATGATGCAGTGGAGTGACATTGTTCATCCCCTAGTCCTAGAGACTGACAAATAATGTGGCCTCCTCAAAGGGCCTGAGCAAACGGCAGGTGTCACGCATGAGCTGCTGCTGGCTGACATCGAAGTTACACAGGGCAGTGCCCCTGTCCGCTTGGATCATCAAGAAATCGTTTGTGGCCATTCTCTGTTCATATAGTCGGTCCAACATGTAAAGGGTGGATTTCCACCGGGTGGAAACATCGCATATCGGCCTATGTTGGGGGCTGCCGTGTGCTTTGCAGTGTACTAGTGGCTGAAGTGCACGCAAAGTTTCCTGGCCATTTTTAGGATGTCTTTCAAATGGGTGGAATAATTCAGGAAATGCTTGACAACCAGATTGAACATGTGTGCCTTGTAGGGCACATGGCTCAGCCCTCCTTGACCCGGCACCGACACCATGTTCTCCCAATTGTCGGTTAACATGATTCCGATTGTAAGTTGTCGCGGAGAAAGCCAGGATTCGATTTCTTGATGAAGGACACGGAGCAGTTCCTCCCCTGTGTGACTCCGTTCGCCCAGCCAAATGAGTGGCAGAACAACGTGACACCGCCGTGCCCTGCACATGTGGTATGCTCGAGGGGCAATGTGAACTGTCCCTGCAGTGGAGGCTTAGGACATGGTGGAGGATGAGGGGGAAGAGGCGTACATTGTTGCAGGACCTACGGTGTGAGAACATGGAGACGAAAGCGGCGTCACCTGGCCAAGTTGCTGGTGTGGCTGTGCAGGAACCACATTTACCCAGTAAGCCGTAAAGGACATGTATTGTCCCTGACCGTACGGTGGCTTCATATGTCGGTGCTGCCGTGCACTTTGGCAGACACCGACAGGCTCAAGGACTCTACCTTCTGTTTTACATACGTGTGCAGGGCTGGTACTGCCTTTTTGGCAAATAAATGACAGCTTGAGACTGTCCACCTTGGCTCGGCACAAGCCATCAGTTCTCTGAAAGGTGCAGAGTCCACTACTTGGAAAGGGAGTTATTGCAGCACCAGCAACTTGGCAAGGAGCACATTCAGCATCTGCGCCATTAGATGATTGCACGCATACTGTTGTCCCTTGGGAATCACTTGGGTGATCGATTGCTGACGGAATGACTGACGAGGAGTAGGAGAAGGAGCAGGAGCATCAGGACCAGCAGATGATGGGAAGGACAGATAGCTCCCTTTGGCTGAGGTGGTGGAGCCTAGACTGCTTGAATTCGGGTGCATGCCACTGGGTGATGCAGTGGTTGCTGCGGCAGGCTGGACCACCACATCAGAGCTACAGTTCTCCCAGGCCACTTTATGGTGACGCTGCATATGTTGACGCAGATCAACATTGGCACCCTGGGCATGCTTCACCTTCTGCATACAGATTCTACAAATAGCCACGTTCACCTCCTCCGGCAGCTTAACAAAAAACTGCCACACAGCTGAGTAGGTGATTTTACCCCCAACACTACGCACTGACTGACTGCTACCGCCGCTGCTTCCGTGAACCCCTGCAGCACTACTTTCCGGGCACGTAGGCTTCTGCGAAGCGTGTGGTCTACCGTGGGCACGTTTGGCTCCCGACCTCCCACTGCTGCCGTCCTGCTCACTCCTGGCCACACTAGCGACTTGCTGGCTCCGCCGCTGCCTCACGTGCCGGCTGCCACCCTCTTCTCCCGATGATGATGAAGCCCCTATTTCTCCCGGGTCCCAAGTGCGATCAGCTAGATCATCATCATCGGGTACTGTCCGCATGTCACTGATGTTCTCCTTAACGGTCTCTGGGTCAGGAGCCTGCCCGCTCGTAACACCAACTCCCATTCCATTCTCCTCATCACTACTTGCCCACCTACAGGAGGAAGCGGCGGATGTCTCCTCCACATCTTGGCTGGCCAGTAGCTGCTGACTGTCCCCTAGTGTCTGATGTCACTTAGGATGAAGTGGATTACCGAGTCAACAATTCAAGAACCGCTGGGTTGCTGGTCAAGACGTGACTGCTAGATGACACAGGGAGCTTAGGCCTCTCACTGCGACTCCTGCTGCCACACCCCCTTACTCTGCTGCAACCTGTGCCTGCACCAGAAACATTTAGGCCTCTGCTACTCCCCTAGGCATGGCCTGGCACTTCTCTGTCTGTCAAACTGTTAGATCAAATAAATAAATAAAAAGGAAATTTAAACACCCCAAAAAAGTCTGTAATTTTCTCATTCTACCACACAACAGCTAATAATAAGCCCTTTTTTCCCACTAATACATGCCAAATAGGGCTTTAGAACATAAACTGAACCTCTGAACGCAAATAGGCCCTTACTTTTTTCCACTCATACACTCCACAAAAGGCTGCAGAACATATAACTGCACTGCTGAACGGCAAATATATATTTTTTGCCCACTTATACAGGCCATACAGGGCTTTAATTTTCTCACTTCACCGCACAACGGCAAATACTTTTTTTTGTGCCACAAGGGTCACTACTATGATCTCTCCCATCATCTATTTATCCCCAGGACTGTGACTGTGACGAGGGGACATCCTCTGCGTCTGGAGAAAAAAAGGTTTGTACACAAACATAGAAAAGGATTCTTCACGATAAGAGCAGTGAGACTATGGAACTCTGCCTGAGAAGGTGGTGATGGTGAGTACAATAAAGGAATTCAAGACGGGACTGGATGTATTTCTGGAGTGTAATAATATTACAGGCTACAGCTACTAGAGAGGGGTCGTTGATCCAGGGAAGGAATTTTTTCCCCTTAAGTGGTAAAAATTGGCTTCTGCCTCACAGGTTTTTTTGCCTTCCTCTGGATCAACTTGAAGGAAACAGGCCAAACTGGATCGACAAATGTGTTTTTTCAGTCTAATATACTATGTTACTCTACTATGTACTAATACACTCCACAAAAGGCTGTTGAACATATAACTTCTCCACTGAACAGCAAATATATATTTTTTTTTCCACTTATACAGGCCAAACAGGGCTTTAGAACATATAACTGCACTGCTGAATGGCAAATATATAGTTTTTTGCCACTAATACACACCAAAAAGGGCTGTAATTTTCTCACTTCACCACACAACGGCTAATAAGCCATTTTTTCCCACTAATACAAGCCAAAAAATGCTTTAGAACATATATTGCCCCGTACACAAAGGCAAATAAGACATATAAATATTTCCTTGTAATAAACCCTGTTAATGGCTGTATCAAACAGCACTTCTACCCCAATAACAATAACGGTTTGCTGGAATATCAGAGCTGTATAATGGCAATTTGGATCCGCAGTCAGTGCAGCAAGGTGTAATAGGATTGTTCCTATCACCCAGGCTGTAAACTCCCCTACTGAACCCTGTTCTCAGTGGCGTACCACCAATAGAGGCAGACCACGCAACTGCTATGGGGCCCCTGGCAGGGAGGGGGCCCGGAGAGGACGTAAGCCCCGCCCCCCTACAATGTCTGCTATATGGCTCTTTTTCCATCCCAAGTCCCTATCTGAGGTGTGGGCGGGCCCTGCTTCTCCTGTGCTCAGGCCCCCTCCCTTTACATACACTTTGTTCTGTGCGCTGCAGCACTAGAAACAGTGCAGGACAGGGTGCCATGTTTTCAGCCAGGTGAGCATGTCACTCACTCTCCTCTGCCTGCTGGGTGCTGCACTGGCCAATCAGCCTTTAGCAGTGCTAGGCTCCTGCTGCTGATTGCCCATTGTATCTAGCAGCAGAAAGAACTAAGGGGCGGGACATGCTCACTGCCTGGCTCAGTCAGCGTCGGACTGCGGCCCCAACAAACACAGTGAGCAAGTTCATGACCTGGTGGTGAGGGAGGAGGGGGACAGCAGCAGGGATCAGACTTTATTTGAGTGGGGGGGAGGCACCCTGTTCTCCACGTAATTGGCAGCAACAGTAAGCAGAGTTTATGTTGCTGCTGATGCATATAATTGAGAGAACAGTGTGCTCAGGATCCCCCCTCCTCCATATTGCTGATTTCTGCTTATATAAAGGACAGTGTGTGCCCCCCTCTCCACAAGCAAGCAGAGATCATGGGGGGGGGGTCTGCTTGGGGTACACACTGTCCTCAATATGAGCATCACAAGTATATATATGTGTTTGTGTCTATATGTATGCATGTGTGTATATGAGTCTATATTTATCTGTGCACGTGTGTGTATATGTATCTGTATAAATGTATGTGTATATATGTAGATATATATGTATATATATATATGCATTTATGTCTATATATATATATATATATATATATATGTAGAAAAATGAACAGCACTGAAAAACTTTTCGCGCATGCGCCCAATTATAAGTTTGTATATAGCAGTATGTTTTCCATTTACAAAGATGGCGCTTGTGTCCTGAAGATAGTTGGGCGCATGCGCGAAACGTTTTTCCATTCACTTAGATGGCGCGCATGGCCTAAGTAGATTGGGCGCATGCGCGAAGTGACGCGACCTATGACGTAAGGTTTGCCTCACCGGCACATTCTGGAGCAGGCGCACTGAAGCGGGAAGGACGCCAAACACATGAGGCAATGGTGATAACGCCGACTGGTATGATGGTTATGAATTAGTCTCCACCTCTCCTTGTATTTATCCTATAACTCTGCTATGTGATACACCTGGGATATGGTTTTGTTTACTATGATGACGGAAAAAGTTATGTATGTATATACACAATCAGATATGTATAATTGCACATCTACATATGCACTTGCACTTTATTAGATGGATGCCAGGTGATTTTATGAATTTGCACTATGTATTGATATTGGAATATGCACTTTTATGAATGTTTATGATTTTGTCAATTAAGTCACATGATTATCTAATTGGTTTTAATACTTTGCTTGGACACTATATATATGTTATATTTTGCACTGATTCAATGCTTGAGAAAGGCTCAGTGTGTTGAGCCGAAACGTCGCACCTGATGGGTGAATAAAGGAACACCGCTTTTTACTTTATACTTCTGTGGAGTGCTGTTCATTTTTCTACATATATTTCTGGGTAAGACGCCTATCCCCTTGAACGTGCACCTGATTTGGACTTTAGCCAGTGCCACCACTTTTTCCTTTTATATATCTATATATCTAATGTGTGTCTTTACGTGTATAGGTACTTATTCTCACTCTCACTCTCTTTCTTTCTCTGTCTATATACAGTATATATATAAACATTTTTTTTTTTGAGGAAATATGTTGGGGATCATTTTTATTGTATGTGTGTGTGTCTGTCCCTGTGTGTGCGTCTGTCACTGTGTGTGTGCGCCTGTCCCTGTGTCTGTCCCTGTGTCTGTGTCTGTCCCTGTGTCTGTGTGTGCGTCTGTCCCTGTGTGTGTACGTCTGTCCCTATGTGTGTGCATCTGTCCCTGTGCGTACGCCTGTCCCTGTGCGTCTGTCCCTGTGTGTGTGCGCCTGTCCCTGTGTATGTGCGTCTGTCCCTGTCTGTGTGCGTCTGTCCCTGTGTGTATGTCTGTTCCTGTGTGTGTGCGGCCTGTCCCTGTGTGTGTGTGTCTGTCCCTGTGTGTCTGCGTCTGTCCCTGTGTGTGTGCGCATCTGTCCCTGTGTGTGTGCGCCTGTCCCTGTGCGTGCGTCTGTCCCTGTGTGTGTGCGTCTGTCCCTGTGTGTGCGTCTGTCCCTGTGAGTGCGTCTGTCCCTGTGAGTGTGTCTGTTCCTCTGAGTGTGTCTGTCCCTCTGAGTGCGTCTGTCCCTGTGTGTGTCTCTCCCTGTGTGTGTGTGTGTGTGTCACCATCACCATACCCACAGTGTTCCTATGTCTTGACACAGCTGCATCAGGACATTCTGTGCGGGGCAAGAAGAAGATGGAAGAGGAGGCAACGCTGCCAGCATGGAGTCCTGTGGGAGAGACACAGGGAGACACACTGATGACACAGGTAACACTACCACATGATCTACACTAGTTTTATCTGTGGTTTTACATAGGACTGCAGGTAAAACTACCACATGATCTACACTAGTGTTATCTGTGGTTTTACATAGGACTGCAGGTAACACTACCACATGATGTACACTAGTGTTATCTGTGGTTTTACATAAGACTGCAGGTAACACTACCACATTATCAGCACTAGTGTTATCTGTGGTTTTACAAAGGACTGCAGGTAACACTACATTTTCGTTAATCAGAGAGCTATCACTGTGTTATTTGTAGTGTTACATAGAACTGTAGATAAAACCTTTATGGAATATCCACAGGAGTCCCATGGATTCAGATACCACAGGGTTTGATTCCTACTGCATTTCCTTTGCCTCAAAACTGTCCTGTGCCCTTCATTCTCTGAGTTAGTACAAATACGTACAGACGTATGTATAAATTTCTTTATGGCAAATGGGGGTGTGGCAGGGAGGAGCCAGGACATGAGGTGGGATGGGCCAGGGGTGGTTACTGGGGCGGGTTAGGGGGCCCAATTCAGATTCTTGCTATGGGGCCCAGTGATTTCTATGTACGCCCTGCCTATTCTGCTTCAATACTGAGGAACGATTCCTCCCTATCCTTTCCCTGAACTTCTATACAACAAAATTCAAGTTTTAAAGTCTTTTCTACCACTGTCCCTAGTGCCTGCTGACATCTCTCCCTGCACAAAGTACACTGGATAATGGCTGAATCCAAGATGGCTGAGGCTATTTATAGGGCTGTGACATCACAGGGCTGACTGGCTGCTGATTGGCTGCATGCATGGCATTGTGGTTGATCCTCATTCCCATAGTTCTTTGCTCCATGTCCTAACACGTGCAGCAGCCATTTTAGGAAAAATGTGATTAATTTCCACGAAGCGTTAGGAAATTTGGATTCGGTGCGAATCAAATTTTTCCTGAAATTCGGATCTAATTCCACTTTGTCAACTTTTCTGGCTTTCCTCTCTGGCTTATAGAGACATCATATTACAAGTGTATGGATAGCAGCTGTCTTTGTAAGACAACTCCTTAATGGTGCTGCACATGAAGAAACATTGTAGCCAAAGTTTAAAACCAAACCTACACTTTCAGAATAAAACATATTTCTACAAAAAGGAGGCTAAAAATAAACCAATTTCATCCACAAATGGAATGTACTAAATGCTATAGTGCTTTTAGGAGCACAGAGTGAAAATGACTAGAGTGTATCTGGTCACCTAAGATCAAAATGTCACTGATGTTAACTGGTTAAAAAACAAAAACAACAAAATAAACAATGAAAAAAAATCTTCTGACAGAAAATGTTGGACAAAACTTCACGTTTCTGAAACTACTGCTCAAAGATTAATGTTTGCAAAATGAAAATTATATTTTTACTGCCTTCTTAATATGAATCACTTCTTATTCTTGATTATTTATGGATCATAATATGTCTGTAAATCAAAATAGAAATAAAACAACTCAACGCGCAGGAAAATATAACCAGCATTTAATCACCCTGTTACTTTCAAATGATTATTGATTTTTAAAAGTGATGTCCAGTAGTGCTAGAAAATCCATCTCAGTAATGATTACTACCTTGTGCTTTATCTGTCAAATTGAAGGTTGTTAAAAGGAGAAATCTCCTGAGATGACTGAGACGGCAAACCACCAAATATCATATTTAATATGTTTTATCTGAAAAAAGATTCAGCCTCTACCCTTTCACCTAGAGCTCAGGCAGGCTAGAAAACTGAACACATGTTTCACTACCTGTTTAATTATAAGATATGTTCCTCTGGGATACTCTGGAATTGTCTGCTGTAATAAATGTTTGGCAGATATCATCACGGGCTGAAAAATGATTTGTCATTGTTCTTGAGTTGACATAGACAACATTCTAGCAATAGTTTACAGTTTTAAATAGACAAAATATGATGGTTTTCTGCAGAGTGGTTTAAAGGTCAAACAAAATGAACAGACAAAACAGATACCTGGTGTCATTTTTATAGTATGTTTTTGCTTTCAAATAACAGTTTATGAGATTTTAGTGATTTTTACTTTGGTTTCAGGAGCCCTGACAAAGTTGTAAAAGTCTTTGACAAGACTAAGAACACTAAAATATGTATATACAGTATCTCACAAAAATGAGTACACCCCTGACATTTTTGTACAAATTTTATTATATCTTTTTAACAGACAACACTGAAGATATGACACTTTAATACAATGTAAATTAGGCAGTGTGCAGCTTGTATAACAGTATAAATTTCTGTGTGCCCTCAAAATAACATACAGCCATTAATGTCAAAACCGCTGGCAACAAAAGATTACACCCCTAAGTGAAAATGGCCAAATTGTGTCCAAAATGTCAATATTTTGTGTGGTCACCATTATTTTCAAGCACTGCCTTAACTCTCTTGAGCATGGAGTTCACTAGAGCTTCACGGGTTGCTACTGGAGTTCTCTTCCACTCCTCCATTATAGCATCACGGAGCTGGTGGATGTTAGAGACCCTGCGCTTCTCCACCTTCCATTTAAGGATGCCCCACAGATGTTCAATAGAGTTTAGCTTTCTTTAGCAAGGCAGTGGTAGTCTTTGAGATGTGTATGGAGTTGTTATCAGATTGGAATACTGCCCTGCGGCCCAGTTTCCGAAGGGAGGAGATCATGCTCTGCTTCAGTATGTCACAATACATGTTGGCATTCATAGTTCCCTCAATGAACTGTAGCTTTCCACAGCCACCAGTACTTATGCAGCCCCGAACCATGATACTTCCACCACCATGCTTGACTGTAGGCAAGACACACTTGTCTTTGTACTCTTTACCTGGTTGCCGCCACACACACTTGACACCATCTGAACAAAATACGTTTTTATCTTGGTCTCATCGGACCAGAGGACATGGTTCCAAAATCTGTGTCCTTAGTCTGCTTGTCTTCAGCAAACTGTTTACAGGCTTTCTTGTTCTTGTCTTCAGCAAACTGTTTGCAGGCTTTCTTGTTCATCATCTTTAGAAGAGGCTTCCTTCTGAAACGACAGCTATGCAGACCAATTTGATGCAGTGTGCAGCATTTGGTCTGAGCACTGACAGGCTGACCCCACCACCCCTTTAACATCTGCAGCAATACTGGCAGCATTCATATGTCTATTTTGAAAAGACAACCTCTGGATAAGACGCTGAGCATGTGCTCTCAACTTCTTTGGTCGACCATGGCGAGGCCTGTTCTGAGTGGAACCTGTCTTGTTAAAATGCTGTATGGTCTTGGCCACTATGCTGCAGCTCAGTTTCAGGGTGTTTGCAATCTTCTTATAGCCTAGGCCATCTTTATGTAGAGCATGTGCCATGTTGAACTTCCAGTGACCAGTATGAGAGAGTATGAGAGCTATAACACCAAATTTAAAACACCTCCTCCATATTCACACCTGAGACCTTGTAACACTGAGTCACATGACATCAGGGAGGGAAAATAGCTAATTGGGCACAGCGGTTTAAACATTAATGGCTGTGTGTTGAGTTATTTTGAGGGCACACCAAATTTATGCTGTTATACAAGCTGTACACTGACTACATTGTATCAAAATGTCATATCTTCAGTTCTGGCCTATGAAAAGATAGAATAAAATATTGACAAAAATGTGAGGGTTGCATATAAAGGCGCATTCCCATGCTGTTTTAAAGGAAAGGGTTAAAAGTACATCTTATTGTTAAAATTTTGGGAGCCATGTATGCATTACAATTTATATCAACATACACTACTCATAAAAAGTTAAGGATATTTGACTTTCGGGTGAAATTTATGGAAAACGTAAAAAGTTCACGCTACAGTGATATTATATCATGAAAGTAGGGCATTTAAATAGAAGCATGCAATGGTGATTTCCTCATCTCAAACAATTTATTGAAACAAAAGCCAACAATACTGGTGGGTATTCATCCACAAAAAATATCAATGCCTCAATAACTTGTCATGTGGCCTTGAGCATCAATTACAGCTTGACAATGATGTCTCATGCTGTTCACAAGTCACCCTATTGTCTTCTGAAGCATGGCATCCCACTCTTGAAGGGCGACCCGTAGGTCATTGAGGTTCTGGGGTACACAGTTACGAGCCTCTACACGGCTGATCCCATAGGTATTCAATGAGATTCAGGTCTGAAGAAAGTGCAGGCCACTCTATTTGAGGTACCCAAGTCTCCAGCAGCCATTCCCTAATTATGCGATCTTGATAAACTGGCACATTGTCATCCAGGAGGATGAAATTAGGCCTGTGTTGTTCATGCAGAGGCACAATGACTGGATTAATGATGTTATTTAATTAGTATAGGCTTGTCACTGTACCATTCACTTGGATGCCTCTTACCTCTCTTAAATGTGCCTGAAGTTGTGTGGCGTTCACCATCCGGTTCCGCAGGGTATTGTTCACAATGAAGGGGTCATCAGTGTGGGGTGTGGCCAAAGAATGTCCACTTCTATGCCTTTCTGTTACTCTTCCTGTGTCCCTGTATCTCTTGCAACCTACTGATGACACTCTATGACACTCTAAGCTCAATGGCTACTTCCATCTGAAAACATCCTGCTTGAAGCCTTGCAATGGTGAGGTACTGTTGAGGGATTGTTATGTCATCTTGGTCTCATGATGTCAAAATGTAAAAAGCATGATGAGGATGACTGTATAAATACCAATTCTAATTGAACCACAAAATTTATTGGGCGATTCATGGATCAAACACCTAGCCAACAGCTAGTTGTACAAAAGTACTGAACCATTGAACAGCTGGACATGTGCATTCAAAAGTTTAGAGAAGGTCACATTAAGTTCACCTGTAAAGGATAGATTGCACTTTAGGTTCATCCCAAAATTTCACCCACAAGCCAAATAACCCTAAATTTTCGTAGGTAGTGTATTGCCTTTCACCTATGTGTTCTTGAAAAGTATCATACAATGCATTCGGAAAGTGTTCAGACCTTTCCACTTTTTTCACATTTTGTTGTGCTGTAGCCTTGTGCTAAATAAAAAAAAAATCTCTAGTTTTTCCCCATCATTCTGCAGTCAATACACCATAATAATAAGGTGAAAACAGAAATGTTAAATATCTTTGCTAATTTATTGAAAAGGAAAACTAAAATATTGTAGTATTCCATTTCGGACTCTACTTAGTATTCAGTTGAACAGCCTTTGGTAGTGATTACAGCCTGTAGTTTTCTTTGGGTATGTCAGGGATCTCTACCCAAGGACATTCACAGAGTTATCCCTAAGCCACTTGTTTGTTGTCTTGGCTGTGTGCCTAGGGTCCTTGTCTTCTTGGAAGGTGAAGCTTTGGCCCAGTGTGAGTTTCAGAGCACTTTGGATCAGGTTTTCATTAAGAATATCTCTGTACTTTTCTCTTTTCAGCTTTACCTCAACTCTAACCAGTCTCCTTGCCCACAGCATGATGCTGTCATCACCATGCTTCGCTGTATGAATGATATTGGGAAGATCATGAGCAGTGCCTGGTTTTCTTCAGACATGACGCTTAGAATTGAGGCCAAAAGTTTAATCTTGGTGTAATCAGAGAGAAAATTGTTTCTTACAGTCTATGAGCCCTTTATGTGCTTTTTCGCAAACTTCAGGTGGGCTTTCATGTGTCTTTTACTGAGGAGAATTTTCTTTTTAACCATTCTGCTATAAAGCTCAGATTGGTGGAGTGCTGCTGTGATAAGTAACCTTCTGTAAGTTTCTACCATCTGCACACATGATCTTTGGAAATCAGCCGGAGTGACCATTTGTTCCCCTTTCTTACCAAGGCCCTTCTGGCCTGATTTCTGCCAGTATTTGGTGAGGCAGCCAGCTATTGGAAAAGCATCTTTCATTTAAGAGCCACTGTGCTCTTCTTCAGTGCAGTAGAAATGTTTTTGTACAATTCTCCAGATTTGTTCATACCTCTGGAGCTCTATAGGCAGTTCTTTCCTCCTCATTGTTTGGTTTTTGGTTATAGCAAAAGATCTGAATAGTTATGTCCTTATGTATATACATATGTGAAATTTTAGTTTTTTGTTATTTGTTATTATTTTAGCTCAAGGGTAAAACATAAAATGTGAAAAGGTTTTCCAAAGACTTTCTGAATGCATTGTACCTCCCAACATTTGAAAACGCATTTATGTAGCATTTATAAGCCCTACCGTGAATGGGTCCTTGTAGTGAGGTAAAAATGAAAGATTCAGAATATTATTTTAAGAGGATCTGTCACCTCTCCTCATATATGGCTACTTGCATTCCCCATGTCATATCAATTCTGGAGCATCTTTTCTTATAGCTGTATGTTGTGGCATTTTTATATTATTCCTGCTAATAGTTTATGAATGAATCCCCAACTGGGTATTACAAATTTGGAGTTTGTCCCTGCACAGTATCATACTGGTATCACTAATTGGATAGAATGTGCAGGGGCACATAGAGTCTAAAGGACAGATGATCCAGAGTTGTCTTTTGATGTGGAATACAATTATTCACTTAAACACACTTGTCAAGAGTGGTGACGGGTCCTCTTTAAGTCTAGACTTGCAAAAGATTAATGACACAAATGACAAATATCGTGAGACAAGTGTAAACCTCGATTAACACTGACATGTCAATAAATTCCTTATAAGAACAAATAACCTAAATGGAAAATATTGTGTAAACCCCGCCGATGTATGTTCACCCTACTACTGTACCTTATATAGGTCCTTTGCTTCCAATGAAAAATAAATAACAATCAACAAAACTGAGAGAAAGTGTGTATTATAGAAATGTTCATCACCTAGTGAATAATACTTTCTCATGAAAAGCTTAACTGGGCTGCAGAGGGAGAGTTAAAAGTTCATTATTCCTATCTAGAAAAGAGAGAGCTATGAGAATAAAGCAACATATTTCCTTCTGGGATTTTCTTATACTGCATAATTTGCATGAAGGGCGCTACATCAAAAGTACTGGGTGCCCTTTTTCAAATATTAATATGAAGCTTGTTTCAACTTCTTCCTTGACTTTGTGCCACCTTGTATCAAAGTAAGTTAAAAGTGGAGCTTGTTAGAAAAAAATCAGTTTTGCCACTGTTTAGGCACTTAGTTAAAAATGTCAGTGCATTTGATCAATTTAAACTTTTCTCTCCAATCCTGAGAAACATTCACAATCTTTAAAATGAGCACTTTTTGACTATACTACCATGACTCATTCCTCTTGAGCAATCAAATATTTTATGTAAATTGTCTGAAAAACACAGTCATTTGGAACATTGAACTGAATGCACTATAGGTTATGCAATAGTTTAAAATATTGCTTTATATTGTATTCAGATATCATTTAGGTTCCACTGACAGTAGACAACAAATATTGCATAGACGTAATACTTACAGATAACTCAAAAATAAATGTGAATGCATTAAGACTTGAACTGGATTCATGAGTTATTCATTGCTAAAATGATAGCGTAGAGAATCAGAAAAATCAAACTAGTTGTTCTAGTTATTGGCACAATTACAGTCTTTTTACTCGTCTGTCAATAATATGTGTGCTGATTAAAGTCACATAGTTTTTTCTTTGGACTGATTTAGGGCTCATGCACATGACCATTGTAGTTTTGCGGTCAATTTCACGAATCCGTTGTTCCGTGTCTGATGGTATTTTTTTTTCTGTTTTGTGTCTGCATCCATTCCGTTATGCCAGAAAACATATCCATATGGTTTCCGTATATCATCCGTTTTTTGCGGATCGCAAACAGAAACAGAAAATTTGTAATCATTACAGTAATGTACTTGTTCTGTCCCAGCACTGGGAGATTCCTTTGAGTATCATTACAGATCACATCTTCTATATTTCTGTGATTAGTTAGGTAACAGCACCATCTAGCAGTAGTAAAAATGTACTGCGCTTTGTTTTCTTGTTAATAAAGATTACTGCTTTGTAGGAGGTGCTAGGCATTCTGGGAAGGATAAGCCAAGTCTCTAGTCTACATACAGACTACAGGATATCAGCAGAGCCGTTCCATGCAGTTCTCCTTCTTAAGTTCCATAATCTTTGTGCAAGTATATCTGGTGTGGACATCTACCTCTGTCTCAGGGATATTATGTTATGCAGTGCTGTCTAGCTAGGTATAAGTGTTACTCAGGGAAGAAGTTGGTATATTGTTAGATGCTAGACATGCAATCCATGTATAGGCAGCCATTTTGGATATCTGCTCAGTGTTATGCAATTGTTAGAATACATACAGTTATATGCTTTCTGCTGATACATGCTATGCTATATACTTATACTGTACATGTTATTTGTGTTTTTATAGTTTTACCTCAAATACTCCTGTTTTGCCGATAGACATGTTAGACTACAGAAAATTTCCTCTTATTTGGAAGACAGGAATAGTTTCCGCTGAATGTCACACTGCACACTGTGTGAACGTGTATGAAGACAGAACAGTAAAACAGATTCTAGTCACCAGTGATAGTGGATCTGACTATACGGAGCCACCGTCACACACACAGTTCTGCGTACAAGATTGCAGTGGTTGTCTACAGTCACAAGAAGTGAGAGTGCAGCCCCAGTCCGTTTCTACATAGACAGAGTCCGCACAGAGACATTAAACAGCCAGCAATCAGGCACACAATGTACACCAGCTGGGCATCATCATACAGGACCAAGTCACGAGCAAGCTGCTCTAGCAAATCCTCAATTATAGAAAAGGCTGCTCTCGCATGTGCAGAAGCTGAAGCAGTAAAAGTACGGTCTTCCTTTGCTGCACAAGAGATGTAACTAAAGCTGAGGCAAGCATATCAAGTAAGAGTACACCTGCAAGAATCACTGGAAGAAGAGACAGCACGCCTGCAAGCGTCAAAGAAAAGAAAGAGAGCATTACTGGAAGAAGAGACAGCACGCCTGCAAGCGTCAAAGGAAAGGAGAGAGCATTACTAGAAAAGGAGAGAGTACTCCTGAAAGTGTCCACGCCTGCAAGCGTCAAAGGAAAGAGAGAGAGCATTACTAGAAAAGGAGAGAGTACTCCTGAAAGTGTCACTGGAAAAACTCATTGCAGAGAAAGAAGCAGCCGCCGCAGTAGCCAAAGCAGAGTTCCTAGAAGCCTTGGAGTTCCCCGAATCTGAGAAACACAGCCAAGTACTTGGACCAGACCTAGATCAACAAGATCCAACACAGCGTGTCTCAGAATACGTCCATCAGCATCCCAAGACAGAAGATCACTATGATCCAGTATATTAGCCAGCTTAAACAGAGGACCAAAGATCCTACTTTGAACCACAGTAACTCCAAGCAGGACGGTATGCGACAACATGATGCTGACCACAACTACTGCGCTACAGAACGAAAGCTATAACCTTCGCTTCGACTTAAAGGGACACCCTTCATGTCAGGACGGTATTATACAGACTACCCTAAGCCAGAAACCCCTAAAAGGTATGGTGATACACAAAACAGGCAGCATAATAACAGTACACTGGGTAGTATCGGCACTAACCAGACAGCCATGGACTTCCCTAAGTTCTTTGCTAAACGGTTACCAAAGTTCACTGATCGCCCCGAGAACTACAGGGCATGGCGAACCTCCTTCCAGAATGCCATAAGAGACTTAGATCTTTCCAACAGTTAGAGTTAGATCTCTTGGTAAAGTGGATTGAAGCGAGTCTGCTGACCACGCCAAAAGAATCAGAGACATTAACATAAACTATCTGAGCAAAGGCCTAAAGGTGGTGTGGGAAAGATTTGATGAGTGTTATGGGTCAATAGACGCTATAGAAAATGCTTTATTTAGGAGAATTGTTACTTTTCCTAGAATAGTGGGTAGGGGTTACCAGAAGTTCAGGGAACTCAGTGACTTGTTGATATAGATACAGGTTTCTCAAGCCAAAGGAGATCTGCCAGGCCTAGCATTCCTGGACACAGCCAGAGGTGTCAATCCGATTGTCCAAAAACTCCCTTATAATCTACAAGAAAAGTGGATCACGCATGGTTACCATTATAAACGGTTTCGTAATGTACTATTCACCCCCTTTAGGGTGTTTGTAGACTTTGTCGATGAACAGGCAAGGATCAGAAAAGATCCCAGTTTTGACTTTACAATGTCATGTCCCTCTACCCCTGGTGTCAAACTTCATAAAACACTAGTGGCAGCCAACAAAAGTAATGTTTCCTCCACAAGTTCTCCTTACAGGCCGTTTAAGTCTTCTCAATAAGAGAACATACCCAAAGATCTTACCAAAGAATGCCACATGCACAAGAAACCACATTCTCTACTAAAATGCAAAGCCTTCAGGGAGAAGTCTTTAGAGGACAGCAAATAATTCCTCAAGGAAAACAACATCTGCTTCAGGTGCTGTGCTACGACATCGCACTTCGCCAAGAACTGTAAGGTCAGTGTGACATCCACAGAATGCGGTAGCACAAAACACAACATGACTTTACACCCTGGACCACCCTCTCAGGTATCACCCCAAGCAGAGAAGCATGACTGGAAGGAGATAGACAATGACATAGACACCCCAGTAGTGATGGACGAATATTGGCTGGGACAGTTTGTGAACCGTGCGTTCGCGGCAGACTCTATTGACTTTAATGGCAGACGAACCTGAAAAACCTTCAGGTCATATTTGCAGCCACCAAATACTTACTAGAAGTGCACAAATAGTCCCACAACATGGACAGTGACATACCATTGGCAAAAATTCCAACAAAAAATATGTATTTCAATCAGGGGCCATTTTTATGCGTCTTAAAGGGAAACTCTCAAAAATGTGCCCTGCTGGAGCCTAGAAAAATATTATGTTAGGCCACGGGAGTACAGGCCCTAAAAATTAGGCATTCCTCTGGCAGAAAAGAACCTGTGATTATATGGCTGGAGGTACATTAGGCGGTCACTGGATAACAATTTTACTGTAGGCCACTGGAGTACAGGCCCCCAAAATTAGGCATTCACCTGACAGAAAAGGCCTTTTATGCCGCGGTATATACATAAGACAAGGACCATTCTTTGTTCTGGGTGGTGGCGGATATGTGTGGACTGGCAGAAGGAAATTCAATTACACGTGGTCATCACAGGTGTTGAATTCCTCCGAGAACTATGCCTCATTTATTTTCAGTAACGTGATATAGTCCACAATGTCATGAGCTAGGCGGGTGCACTTACCGGTCACGATACCCCCTGCTGCGCTGAACGTCCTCTTGGACAGGACATTCGATGAGGGGCAAGCTAAGAGTTCCATGGTAAATTGAACCAGCTCTGGCCACAGGTCAAGCCTGCATGCCCAGTAGTCCAGGGGTTCCTCGCTTCTCAGGGTGTCCACATAGGCCATTACCTGATGTAGTCAGACACCTGTCAGTCTAGGCATTCCCTGAGGCTGGATCCGGAGGGCGGCTGTCGATGGTTTGGCTGCAAGAGATTTTCTTGGCCTGTTGCAAGACGTCCTGGACCCTGGGGTATTTGGCAACGAATCGTTGCACTACTAAGTTCAGGACGTGTGCCATGCACAGCACGTGTGTCATTTTGCCCTGTTTCAGCGTGCTCAGCAGGTTGGCACCATTGTCGCACACCACTTTACCAACTGTCAAATTGAGCAGGGTTAGCCACTGATCGGCCTGTGACCGCAGAGCTGAAAGCAGTGCAGGACCGGTGTGGCTCTTGGCTTCCAGACACAACATCCGCAGCACAGCATAGCAATGTCTCACCTGGGACGTTGAATAGGTTCTGGGAAGCTTGGGGGGTGCAGTAGAAGAGGCAGTAGTGGTGGAAAAGGAGAAGTCAGCCGAGGAGAAGAAGAGGCAGGCCTGCATGCAATCCTTGGTAGCGATGAGCGAGCATGCTCAACCGAGTATTGGTTCGGCTCGAGCATCGCTATGCTCGGCTCTCTGGTTTACTTGGCAGAGCACCACGTGTATTCGTCGCATTGCTCGAGTCTCCTCCCCGCACGTTTGGCGCCTTCTAACCAGCCAATGAAGGTCCAGGTAAGTAATTCCCCTCAGTGTAAGGCCATAGCCATGTTAGCTGTAAGCCTTACACCGATTGGCTGGCCGAACACGTGATACCATTTCATATAGGAGTTGAGGTTCAGCGCCCGGCTCATTCAGCATCAGGGAGAGCAGACAGTAGGCAGGGACAGATAGCATTTTGCTCTAAACTTACTGATTTCACTCCAAATACCTTATTAAAAGACCTAACAGTCCTTTTAAGGACTAGAGTGTGTGTTTGACAGCAGTGCAGCACCTTTTATTTTTTTTTTTTTTAAGAAGGGTTTGCTTAAGCACTATCTGGGACAGGCGTCACCAGGAAGGGACAGATAGTGCAGGGCTTTCTTTTTTAACTTCTAAAAGACAGAAAGATTTCTGATTAGTGACATCTACAATACGCCATCATTAAGCAGTGTATTGGGCAGACATTATAAAAAGGGACTTGATCACTACAGTGTTCCTTGGTACTGAGCTATACACTGCACCATAATAAAGCAGTGTGTTGGGCAGACATTAAAAAAGGAGCCTATTCACTACAGTGTTCCTTGATACTGAGATATACACTGCACCACTATAAAGCAGTGTGTTGGGCAGACATTATAAGAAGGGGCTTATTCACTACAGTGTTCCTTGGTACTGAGATATACACTGCACAATCATAAAGCAGTGTGTTGGGCAGACATTATAAAAAGGGGCTTATTCACAACGGTGTTCCTGCTACCGAGATATACACTGCACCATTAGAGAAATTATTTGTTCTGGTGAAATTAACCTAACTTGTTCCACATCTGTGTGTGCATTCAATCCGCAACATATTAATTACTCCAGCAGAGAGTGATTTACATTTTGGCCACAGTTAACTATTTATGGGCACATCTGTGTGTGCGTTTAGGCCGCAAAATCGTATATACAATATTCCGCAGAGAATACATTTTATTTAGGACAACTTTTGTATCCAACATAGAACTACATCCGACTACACTGTGTATTGTCAAAATTACATTATCTCTAGGCAGATGTAGTGCTGTAGTGCCGAAAATCTATATTTTTCTGTATCCAGTACCTACTAGAAGCCAATACAGTGTGTATTGTAAATATTACATTATTCTGGGCTAGTGTAGTGTCGAAAACTGTATTTTTCTGTATCCAGTACTCCTACTGGAAGCCAATACGGTGTGTATTGTAAAAATTTCATTATCTGTGGCCTACTGTAGTGCAGAAAATTTGTATTTCTGTGTCTCTAATACATTACAGGAAGCCAATACAGCGTGTATTGTAAAATTACATTATCTCTGGGCTAGTGTAGTGCCAAAATTTGTATTTCTCTGTCTCCAGTACATTATAGCAAGCCAATACAGTGTATAATTTAAAAATGTCATTATCTGTGGCCTATTGTAGTGCCGAAAATTTGTATTTCTCTGTCTCCAGTATATAACAGCAAGCCAATACAGTGTGTACTGTAAAAATGTCATTATCTGTGGCCTACTGTAGTGCTCGAAAATTTGTATTTCTCTGTCTCCAGTACATTACAGCAAGCCAATACAGTGTGTACTGTAAAAATTGCATTATCTCTCGGCTAGTGTATTCCTGAAAATCTTTATATTTCTGTAATCTGTACATTACAGCACGCCAAAACAGTGTGTACTGTAAAAATTTCATTATCTGTGGCCTACTGTAGTGTTGAAAATTTGTATTTCTCTGTCTCCAGTACAATACAGCAAGCCAATACAGTGTGTATTGTAAAAATGTAATTCTCTGTGGCCTAGTGTAGTGCCGAAAATTTGTATTTCTCTGTCTCCAGTACATTACAGCAAGCTAATATAGTGTGTATTGTAAAAATTACATTATCTCTGGGCTAGTGTACTCCTGAAAATGTTCATTTTTCAGTTTCCAGTACATTACAGCAAGCCAATACAGTGTGTACTGTACAAATGTCATTATCTGGGGCCTACTGTAGTGCCTAAAATTTGTATTTCTCTGTCTCCAGTACATTACAGCAAGCCAGTACAGTAAAATTATATTATCGATGTAAAAATTACATTATCGCTGGCTAGTGTACTCCTGAAAATCTTCATTTTTCAGTTTCCAGTACATTACAGCAAGCCAATACAGTGTGTACTGTAAAATTACATTATCTCTGGGCTAGTGTACTCCTGAGAATCTTCATTTTTCAGTTTCCATTACATTACAGCAAGCCAATATAGTGTGTACTGTAAAAATGTCATTATCTCTGGCCTACTGTAGAGCCAAAAATTTGTATTTCTCTGTCTCCAGTACATTACAACAAGCCAATACAGTAAAAATAACATTATTGCTGTGAAAATGATATTATTGCTGGGTTAGTGTACTCTAGAAAATCTTTATTTTTCTGTATTCAGTACATTATAGCAAGCCAATACACTGTGTACTATAAAAATTAATTATCTGTGGTCTACTGTAGTGCCGAAAATTTGTATTGTAAAAATTACATTATCTCTGGGCTAGTGTACTCCTGAACATCTTTATTTTTCTGTATTCAGTACAATATAGCAAGCCAAAATATTGTGAACTGTAAAATTTCATTATCTATGGCCTACTATCTGTGGCATAGTGTCACTATCTGTGGCATAGTGTAGTGCCAAAGATTTGTATTTTTCTGTCTCCAGTACATTACTGCAGGCCAATACAGTGTGTATTGTAAAAATTACAAGCACCAAGCACCCTTGAAGAGGTTCCTGAGATATTGTGCCCTGATTCCCAACCTCTTGAGCCTTTACAGTCTCAAGGAGATGACAGTGGTGAACCGCAATCATTCTTTCATGAGGTGGATGATGATGAGATACAGTTGCCAATCACTGAGGTGGGTGGTTAGGTCAAGTCAGGAGGAGGAGCAGAGTGAGGAAGTGGAAGAGGAGGTGGTGGACGATGAAGTCACTGACCCAACATGGTTAGGTGAAAAGACGAGCGTGGACAGCAGTACAGAGGGGAAGGGATCTGTAGCACTGCAACAGTCTGGTAGAGGCAGTTGGGTTGCAAAGGGAGATGTCGGCCAACACCAAACAGGCCCGCAACTGTTACACCGAGCACTCCCATGCGTAAATCTACCTTGCCAAGGGTTAGGTGTTCCACCGTATGGCGCATTTTTGAGGAAAGCGCAAACGACAAAAGAGTTGTAGTTTGCAACCTGTGCCATACCAAAATGAGCTGGCGCATGAACACTAGAAACCTTACAACCAGCATGATCCGCCACATGGCATCCAAGCACCCTAATAAGTGGGCCAAACGCCTGGGTCCGCACTCTGCGTCTGCGGGTCCCACCACTACCTCCACTTCCCCTGTGTTACTCACTGCTGGCAAATCCCCTGGTGCAGGCCCGGATGCCACTCGCCCTGCACCTGGACCTTTGCATGAACTGTCAGCAACAACATCTACTTACCTGTCCCAGCGCAGCGTCCAAATATCGATAACACAGGCATTTGAACGCAAGCGCAAATACCCACCCACCCAACCACAGGCCATAGCACTAAATGAGCAACTTTCAAAATTACTGGCCCTTGAAATGTTGCCATTTACACTTGTGGATACTGAGGCCTTTCACAGGCTGTGCCTCGGTACGCATTCACTAGCTGCCACTATTTTTCATGGTGTGCCATGCTCGCCTTACATCAGCATGTGCCCCAGAACATTACCCGTGCCCTGACCAACGCACTTATTGGGAAGGATCACCTCACCATGGACACATGGACAAGTGCTGGTGGCCAGGAATGCTACATTTCCCTGACCGCTCACTGGGTCAATATTGTGCATGCCTGGAGTGAGTCAGACTCTGGGATGGCACAGGTACTACCCACGCCCAGGATTGTGGGCCCTACGTCCATCAGGGTCTCCGCCAGCAGCGATGTTACTGGCTCCAACCCCCACTTCTCCTCCTCCGCCGCCTCCTCCTCCACTTCCACCTCCAACAGAAGTCAGCCATCAGTCGCTAGCTGGAAGCAGTGTAGCACTGCTGTGGGTAAGCGTCAACAGGCCGTGCTAAAGCTGATCTGTTTAGGGGACAAACAGCACACCACCGCAGAGCTTTGGTAGGGTATAAGAGACCAGACCGAGCTGTGGCTCTCACCACTCAACCTAGAAACAGGCATGGTTGTGTCTGACAATGGCCGTAACTCTGGTGGCGGCTTTGGAGTTCGGCAACTTGACACACATTCCATGCCTAGCCCACGTCTTAAACTTAGTGGTTCAGCTGTTTATCAAAACCTACCCCAATTTGCAGGAGCTACTAGTGAAGGCACGCCGCTTATGTGCTCATTTCTACAAGTCATGCACAGCTTCAGCCGGTCTGTCAACCGCTTGTGGCTTCCCGCCACCGACTGTTGTGTGACGTGAGCACGTGGTGGAACTCTACCTTCTACATGTTGGCCAGGCTTGTGAGCAGCAGACGGCAGTTGTGGAATACCAGCTGCAACATGGTAGCCGCCTTTCCAGTCAACTGCCACTATTCACAAGCGAGGAGTGGGCATTGATGTCAGACCTATGTGAGGTTTTAAAAACGTTGATGAATCAACATAGATGGTTAGTGTCGATGACACTATTATCAGTGTAACCATCCCACTGCTGTGTCTACTCAAACGATCGCTGCTCACAATTAAGGAGGATGCTTTGAATGTGGCAGACGAGGTCATGGGGGAGGAGATGACACAGCCAGACCTCCTCCAGTTTGTCTTCTCAGCACGAATTGGGCCATGAACAGGAGGAGGAGTAGGAGCTGGAAACACTTGCCTCTGCTACAGAGGCTAGTACCCATGGAACTTTAACTCCATCTGTTCAGCGTGGATGGGCAGAAGAGGAGGAGGATGAGGGTATGGAGAGTCATCCTGAAGTTGACATTTACGTCTTGCACGTTGGTACTCTGGCACACATGGCTGACTTCATGTTAGGCTGCCTTTCCGTGACCCTTGCGTTATACGCATTTTAGGTAACATAGGTTACTTGGTGTTCACCCTTCTTGACCCCGCTACAAAGAAAACTTCTCATCTCTCATTCCTGTGGTGGACAGGACGAGTTAAATTGTGCAATACCAGAAGGTACTTGTTAACAGATTGCTCCAAAATACTACAGTACTTCCTTAGGCAACCGAGGAAGGGAGACAAGGGAAACACACATTAGTTACAACAGAGGCAGGGCAACACTTTCCAAGGCATGGGACACTTTCATGACACCCCGCCAGCAACCTCAACCTGAATCGCGGCCTAGTGCTACAAGAAGGGAAACGTTTTGGAAGATGGTGAAAGAATACATTGCAGACCGTGTCAGCGTCCTAAATGATCCCTCAGTGCCTTACAACTACTTGGTGTCCAAGCTGGTGACGTGGCACGAACTACAGGTGAGAAGACCTTATAAAGCATTGGAGGTGAGGGACTGAAGGAGAGAGAACCCCATAAAACACTGCAGTGATGGCCTACAGGTGAGCAGACGGTTTAAAGCATTGGAGGTGAAGGCCTGAAGCCTAGCGAACCCCATAAAACATTGCAGTGATGGCCTACAGGTGAGCAGACTCCTTGCCATATAATCTCCTTGAGATATGAGGGGTTTGACTTATTAGATTTTTTCCATCCAAAAGTATTTTTTTTACCAAGTGACTGTTTAAATACCTCAGATCTATTATTAGACATGATTTCCCTGAAGGTTTGGGAATCGAGAATACTGGGGATTATACCCCTAACCCTACCTGAGGTTTCAGGGCGGCCAGAGAAAGAATTTCCAGAATTGAATTCTCCAAAAAGTATTTGGTTCTTCAAGGTTCTGAGACGAGATGAACCTGTCTGGAGGGTACAGAAATAAAGAAAGCGCATAGCCGTTTTGGATAGTGTTCAGGACCCAAGGGTCTTTTAGTCTTTGTACCCACACCAGAAAAAACAAAGACAGACGAACCGCCTACTGGAGTATCTTAATTGTCAAAATTGTTGCTTCCTGTTAGGCCTAGGGCCCCTTTGAAATGCCACCCCTCTCCCTCTACCAGATGTCCGAGAAAATCTTGCTCTAGGGGGAGATCTATCTCTGTTGGAGAAGTACCTACAGAGTTGTCTAGAAGCTTGCGGTAAAGATTTACCCTCTGAGCCACTCATGAATGACTGGCCTGAAACCCTGTGAAATGCCCCTCTTCCTCCTGTTCCAAATCCTCTTCCATCATTGCCCAAGTGTTTTTTCAAGGAGACATAGAAGTGGTATTGTAAGGTTAAGAACGGCATCATCGGCACTGGCCATGGTGGTTGAATATTCAAAGCACTGCAACAAGGCACACAGGTCTCGCATGGAGGCCCACTTATTGGTGGTGAAGTGGTGCTGTTCCGCAGAGGAACTGACCCGTGCGTGCTGCAGCTGAAACTCCACTATCGCGTGTTGCTGCTCGCACAGTCTTTTCAGCATTTGCAAGGTGGAGTTCCACCTGGTGGGCACATCGCATATGAGGCGGTGAGCGGGAAGGCCAGGTTATGCTGCAGCGCAGACAGGCGAGCAGCAGCAGTGTGAGAATGCCGAAAGTGCACACAGTCGGACCGCACTTTCTGCAGCAGCTCTGACATGTCTGGGTAGTTTTTAAGGAATTTCTCCACCACCAATTTAGCACATGCACCAGGCAAGGGATGTGCGCCAAACCGGCTAGTCCCAGAGCTGCTAAGAGATTTTGCCCATTATCGCACATCACCAGGCCGGGCTTGAGGCTCACTGGCAGCAATCAATCATCGGTTTGTTCTTCTATGCCCCTCCACAGCTCCTGTGCGGTGTGGGGTTTGTCCCCAAACACATGAGTTTGAAAACTGCCTGCTGACGCTTACCCCTGGCTGTGCTGAAGTTGGTGGTGAAGTTCTTTCACTGACCGGATGAGGAGGTGGTAGAAGAGGAGGAAGCGGAGTAGGGGGAGGCAACAGAATGCAAAGAATAATGCCCTGCAATCCTCGGTGGTGGAGGGACATGCACCAAACCGCTATCCGCCTCGGGCCCAGCCGCAACTACATTTACCCAGTGTGCAGTTAGGGAGTTATAGCGTCCCTGTTCATACTTACTGGTCCATGTATCTGTGGATATGTGGACCTTGCCACAGATGGCGTTGCACAATGCACGCTTGATTTTATCCTCCACTTGGTTGTGCAGGGAAGGGACGGCTCGCCTGGAAAAGTAGTGGCGGCTGGGAATGACATACTGTGGGAAAGCCACCACCATCAGCTGTTTAAAACAGTCCATATCCACCAGACGAAATGACAGCATTTCAAAGGCCAGTAATTTTGAAATGCTGGCATTCAGGACCAGAGATCGAGGGTGGGTAGGTAGGTATTTTCTCTTCTCTCCAGTGTTTGGGAGATGGACAGCTGAATGCTTGCGTGTGATATGGTGGAGATGTTTGGTGATGATGACGGAGGTGGTGGTGTTGGTTTAACATCCTCTGCTTGCTGGGTGGTGGGTGCCACTGTGACTCCAGAGGTGGAGGAAGAGGCAGAGACAGCAGCAGAAGAGGAAGCTGGAGGAGCCTGAGACCTTTCTTGGTTTTTATGATGTTTACTCCACTGCAGTTCGTGCTTTGTATGTAGATGCCTGGTCATGCAGGTTGTGCTCAGGTTTAGAACGTTTATGCCTCGCTTCAGGCTCTGATGGCACAACATGCAAACCACTCGTGTCTTGTCGTCTGGACATTGTCTGAAGAACAGCCACGCCAATGAACTCCTTGAAGCTGGCTTTGGTGTGCTAGGTCCCTGAGTGCGGTGGGCAGTAGCAGGCATACTATCTCTACGACGGTCAGCTCCGCTTTTGCAGCCTGCTCCCTCTTTTTCTGTGCTGTTGCCTTTGTGCAACCGCCGCTCTTCCTCAGAACTGCACACGTCACTAGCATGAACTTGAGTCCAGTCGGAGTCTAGGACCTCATTGTCCTCCACATCATCTTCCATCCATTCTTGACCCCTGCCTTCCTTGTTGGTCTGCACACTGCAGAAAGCCGCAGCAGTTGGCACCTGTGATTCGTCATCATCAGAGACGTGCTGCGGTGGTATTCCCATGTCCTCATCCTGTAATATAAGTGGTTGGGCATCAGTACATTCAATGTCTTCCACTTCTGGGGCAGGGCTATGTGGATGGCCTGGGGAAACCCTGCCAGCAGAGTCATTAAAAAGCATAAGAGTCTGCTGCATGACTTGGAGCTCAGGCTGCTTGGCTGCTTTGCAAGGGGTGAGGTGAAAGACTGATGGGCATGGCTTGCAGGTGCCAACTATGAGCTTTCTGCAGAGGAGTGGGTTGGAGATGCTGTGAAGGAACTGGCACCACTGTCAGCCACCCAAACTACTATCGCCTGTACTTGTTCTGGCCTCACCATTCATAGAGCGGCATTCGGGCCTAACAAATAACGCTGCAGGTTCTGTCGCCTACTTGCACCTGAGGAAGGTGTTTCACTTGGATCTGTAGCTGGCGCAGAACGGCCACATCCTCTCCCCAGCAACAGGAGCTCCACCAACACCACCACGACCATGTTCACGTCCCTTATTTTATGTTCTCCTCATTGTTAGCATTCACCCATCAAACTAACAGATGGTTTATCTCAGGTGTTTAATTATATTTTGCTGCCAAGGTTAACAATTAAGTTCACTAACAGTAAGGCACTGCCCATGTCATAAACAGAATAAATTATTTTAGGTCACACAACAGTATAATGGAGCAATTCAATACAATTACTTCAATATTAACAAAAATATATTTTTCAAACCAACAATGTAACAGCAGAGGTTAACAGTTTAACCAGTTGCCGACCGCCGAACGCAGGATTGCGCCCTGGCGGCGGTCGGTTTATTCCTCTTGGACGCGCGAGGCGTCATCTCGCGAGACGCAAGATTTCCTGTGAACGCGCGCACGCTGCGTGGGCGCGCTTCACAGGATCGCGTCGGAAGAAGTTAGAACTACAGCCTGCCAGCGCTGATCATGCGCTGGCAGGCTGTAGAAGTTAAAATCACATATCAGACGCTGTTTTGTTAACAGCGTCTGATATGCTTGCTGATCGTTCCTTTGGTGGTCCCTTTGAAATGAAATGATACATGAACTTACCATGCCCCTCCGCGAATACTTTGGGGTGTCTTCTTTCTAAAATGGTGTCATTTGGGGGTATTTATACTTTCCTGGCATTCTAGCACCTGAAGAAACATGACAGGTGCTCAGAAAGTCAGAGCTGCTTCAAAATGCGGAAATTCACTTTTTGCACCATAGTTTGTAAACGCTATAACTTTTACCCAAACCAATAAATATACACTTATTGGATTTTTTTATCAAAGACATGTAGAACAATAAATTTTGCGTAAAATTTATATAGAAATGTAGTTTTTAAAAAAAAATTACAACAGAAAGTGAAAAATGTCATTTTTTGCAAAATTTCGGTCATTTTTGATTAATTGGATTTTTTTATCAAAGACATGTAGAACAATACATTTTGCATAAAATTTATATAGAAATGTAGTTTTTAAAAAAATTACAACAGAAAGGGAAAAATGTCATTTTTTTGCAAAAATTTCGGTCATTTTTTATTAATAGCAAAAAAGTTAAAATGTCAGCAGCAATGAAACACCACCAAATGAAAGCTCTATTAGTGAGAAGAAAAAGAGGTAAAATTCATTTGGGTGGTAAGTTGTATGATGGAGCAATAAACGGTAAGAGTAGCGTAGTGCAGAATTGTAAAAGTGGCCTGGTCTGGGGGCTGAAGTGGTTAATTTGACTGTCAGAAATGCAGCGTACACCACAATTGTGCTATCTACCACAAAACCGGTGTTTTTGCAACCAACTATGCAAATGCGGAGTTCAAAAGGTTACTTAAAATGACTAGTGATATCGCGAACATAAAATTTTCCGTTCGCGAACGGCGAACGCGATCTTCCGCAAATGTTCGCGAACATGCGAACATTGCGAACCGCCATAGACTTTAATAGACAGGCGAATTTTAAAACCAAAGGGACTCCTTCTGGCCACAATAGTGATGGAAAAGTTGTTTCAAGGGGACTAACAACTGGACTGGGGCATGCCGGAGGGGATCCATGGCAAAACTCCCATGGAAAAATACCTAGTTGACGCAGAGTGTGGAAGTTGTAATCGCAATGCATAATACAGGTTATATATCGCATTACGAATTCAACTTAGAGCTGGGTTCCTAATGGTTGTATTGCTAGAAATTCTAGCAATACAACCATTAGGAACCCAGCTCTAAGTTGACTCGCAATGCGATTAATATAACCTGTATTAATCGCATTGGGATTACAACTTAGATCTGTTCCTAATGGTTGTATTGCTAGAATATAATGAAGATTGCGTAATATAGCGCTAAATTCTCAATCTTCGTTATATTCTAGCAATACAACCATTAGGAACCCAGCTCTAATTTGAATTCGCAATGCGATTAATACAGGTTATATTAATCGCATTGCGATTACAACTACTAACACTGCAGCTTCAGAATGAATCTAAGATGGATGCCGCCCTTGCTTTTTGATAGGAGGTGGGAGGGTCTGGGAGGGAGACTGATGTACTAGCCCTAAAAGGGCTTTTTGGGGTACTGTCAGGACGCTGTCCTTACAGCAGAGATCTGATGAGTCTTTCAGGACTGGAGTGGACACTGAATACACTAGCCTAGCTATCGATTTCCCTATTAAATCAGCAGCAACTACACTCTCCCTCCTCTCACTAAGACTGCAAATTCGAATGAATCTAAAATGGATGCTGTCCAGGAGATGGGAGGGTCTGGGAGGGAGGGTATGATAATTGGCTGGAATGCGCCTGCTGACTGTGATGTAGAGGGTCAAAGTTTACTCAATGATAGGGGTGGACCTAACATCGCATATGTTCGCTCGTCGCGACGAACGCCGCACAAGCTATGTTCGTCGGGAACTATTCGCCAGTGAATAGTTTGGGACATCTTATTTGCGAATTCAACTTAGAGATGGGTTCCGAATGGTTGTATTGCTAGAATATAACGAAGATTGAGAATTTAGCGCTATATTCTCAATCTTCGTTATATTCTAGCAATGCAACAACCATTAGGAACTCAGATCTAAGTTGAATTCTCAATGCGAATAATATAACCTGCATTAATCGCATTAGAATTAACTTAGAGCTGAGTTCTAATGGTTGTTGTATTGCTAGAATATACGTTATATTTTAGCAATACAACCATTAGGAACTCAGCTCTAAGTTGTAATCGCAATGCGAATAATACTTACAATTATTAATCGCTTTGCGAATCCATTTGATGCCTCTATTTGATTGTATATGACGGTTGACTATGACTACGACCAACGTGCTGCTGCCTCCAAAGCAAGATATCTGAACCCCCAGGGCCATTTGGGCGTTTTTGATAAAAATGCATCAAAACGCATCTGCGTTTTATAATTTTTCATTTTCTAGTTTATTTTTTGTGTATTTTGCCACATTTGGTTGCATATTTACATTTGGTATAGGCAAATATGGTAGTCTAGATCATGTGTCTATACCAAAACCTAGGATCATTGTTTGACATCATATTTTCTAAGCCATGTAGCTGAATATAGATTTGGGCACAGTAATGATCTAGACTACCATATTTGCCTATACCAAATGTAAATATGCAACCAAATGTGGCAAAATACACAAAAAAATAAACTAGAAAATGAAAAATTATAAAAACGCAGATGCGTTTTGATGCGTTTTCTATCAAAAACGCCCAAATAGCCCCTGGGGGTTCAGATATCTTGCTTTGGAGGCAGTAGAACGTTGGTGGTAGTCATAGTCAGCCGTCATATACAATCAAATAGAGGCATTAAATGGATTCGCAAAGCGATTAATAATTGTAAGTATTATTCGCGATTGCGACATATCTTGAGCTGAGTTCTAATGGTTGTATTGCTAGAATATAACATATATTCTAGCAATACAACAACCATTAGAACTCAGCTCTAAGTTGAATTCCGCAATGCGATTAACGCAGGTTATATTAATCGCATTGAGAATTCAACTTAGATCTGAGTTCCTAATGGTTGTTGTATTGCTAGAATATAACGAAGATTGAGAATATAGCGCTAAATTCGTTATCTTCAGTTAAATTCTAGCAATACAACTATTAGGAACTCAGATCTAAGTTGTAATCGCAATGCGAATAATACAGGTTAAATTAATCGCATTGCGATTTACAATTACTATTACTGCAGCTTTAGAATGAATGTAAGATGGATCCTATCCTTGTGTTTAGATAGGAGGTGGGAGGGTCTGGGAGGGAGGGTATGCTGATTGGCTGGAATGTGTCTGCTGACTGTGAGGTACAGGGTCAAAGTTTGCTCAATAATAAAGTATAGGGGCGAACGCGAACATCGAATATGTTCGCCCGCCGTGGCGGACGCGAACAAGCTATGTTCGCGGGAACTGTTCGCTGGCGAATAGTTCGGGCCATCTCTAAAAATGACTGAAATACAGGGTAGGCCTCAGATCTGCTATGTAGCTCAAAACCAGTGTTTATTGCAATAAACTACAGAAATGCAGTATGTCACCCCAAATATTATAAAACAGTTTTTTCAGCGCTGTAGGCAAACGTGCTATGTGGCACAACAGTACGGGTTTATTAACCCAACTACAGAAATGCAGTATGTGACCCCAAAAATTATAAAACAGTTTTTTCAGCATTGTATGCAAATACACTCTGTGGTACAACAGTACGGGTTTGTCAACCCAACTACAGAAATGCAGTTTTTCACCGTAAAATTACTACTCCCTCTGTCCTCCAGCGCGCCCGGCAGGTGCGCAGTGGCGACTCTAGGATCAATATATAGGGGGCACAGAAGATACACAGTCAAAAATGTGGGGGCACTAATAATTTTCACCAGTTAATAATACTACTAAAAAAACTAAATAAGTGTATATAAATAAGATAAAATACGAGAGTATTGCGATATGCAGAAATACCTTTTATTCATTTATTTATTTTTATTTATACACCATGCTGTACAGTATATGCAGGATGTACAGGATTATAATATATGCTGTCCAGCATGGTGTATGAACTATATTGTATATTGTACGGCATGGTGTATGGATTATACTTTATATTGTACGGCATAGTGCAAGGATTATAATGTATACTGTACATTAAATGTATAGAGGTTACACCATGCCGAACAATATAACCCCTGTGCCATGTAGTACAATATACAGTATACCCCCTACAAAGTGTAGAGATATGCTGTATATTGTGTGACATAGTGCATGCTATGTGTGTATACCATAAACATACTACACATAAAAACTTACAATTACTTGGCTTGGACCTTGGAGATCTCAGACGACACTTCAACATTTTGGCTGGGGGTTAGGTCTAAGAACATGCCCCCTGGGCAGTATGGTTTTTGGTTCTTCCTCTTCGGACACTGTACAAGAGGTAACAGGGGTAATATAACTGAGAAGGGTTATCAGGGGACATTATACAGGGGTAATATAACTTATATCACCTCTGTATAATGTCCCCTGATAGCCCTTCTCAGTTATATTACCCTGTATATAATGTACCCTGATACCCCATAGTTATATTACCCCGCCCTGTATAATTTACCCAGATACCCTCAGTTATATTATATAACTGAAGGGTATCAGTTATACAGGGGTAATGAAGGGTATCAGTTATACAGGGGTAATATAACTGAAGAGGGCTATCAGGGGACATTATACTGGGGTAATGTAAGCTCATATTACCCCCATATAGTGTGTAATATCCCTCCTGAGTTACATTACCACTGTATAATACTGTATCCTGATACTCTTAGTTATATTACCCCAGCGGGTAATATAACTACGGGATATCAGGGTACATAATTATACAGGGATAATATAACTCAGGAAGCCTATCAGTCATTATACATGGGTAATATAAGTTATATTGTATTCCTGATACCCCTCAGTTATATTATATAACTGAGGGGTATCAGGGACATTATGGGTAATATAACTGAGGGGTATCAGGGACATTATACAGGGGTAATGTAAGCTTATATTACCCCTGTATAATGTCTTATAGCCCTCCTCAGCTATGTTACCCCTGTATAATGTACAATTATATAACTGAGGGGTATCAGGGTACATTAGGGGTTATAACTGAGGAGGGGCTGGGGTAGCAGGCAGGCCATGAGGCTAGGTAGGGTACAGTACATACTTGCTGGGGCCAGGGCAGGGCCAGGCATACTTCTTAGGGGTGCCTCTGGCTGGTGCTGTGGTGCAGGCGCAGCAGGCTCAGTCCTTATCCGAAGCTGGGGCCTGGGCACGGAGGCTCACTAGCAGCAGCAGCAGCAGGCGCTCGCTCGGGCAGGCACACAGCGTGACGTGCTGACGTCAACTCTGCGGCTGCCGCGCTCCCAGCCTGTGCCCGCCCTGTACGCTCTGCCTCCGCTGGGAACACTGAAGCCGGCTTCCCTCCGCAGCCAGCCAGGGAGAGTGGAAGGACGGAAAGCCGAACAGTACACAGTGCTGCTGGTACTGACTGTGTGTCCCCCTGTAGCGACGCCAATGGGGGGGCATATTTCAGTTGGGGGGCACATCGGGGGCACAGCGTGATTTTGGGGGGCCGTGGCCCCCTCTGGCCCCCCTTGCCGACGCCACTGCAGGCCGTGCAGTGGTCAGTGGCCTGCCTGCCGCCCAGAGGCTGGGGAGCTGGCCTGCTCCCTGAGGCTGGAGCCTCCCCAGTCTCTGTGTCGGCCCGGCCCTGATGTGACCCCAAATATTATAAAACAGGTTTTTCAGCGTTGTGTGCAAACGTGCTCTGTGGCACAACAGTACCGGTATTTTCACCGTAAAATTTTAAAACAGTTTTTCAGCGTTGTATGCAAACGTGCTCTGTGGCACAACAGTTCAGGTTTATTAACCCAACCACAGAAATGCAGTATGTAACCCCAAATATTATAAAACAGGTTTTTCAGCATTGTGTGCAAACGTGCTCTGTGGCACAACAGTACAGGTATTTTCACCGTAAAATTTTAAAACTGTTTTTCAGCGTTGTATGCAAACGTGCTCTGTGGCACAACAGTACGGGTTCATTAACCCAACTACAGAAATGCAGTTTTCACCGCAAAATTTTAAAATTGTTTTTTCAGCGTTGTATGCAAATGTGCTCTGTGGCACAACAGTATGTCACAGCAAAATTTTAATATAGGTTTTTCAGCAGTGTATGCAAATCTGCTCTGTGGTTCGACAGTACAGGTTTATTACAGCAACTACAGAAATGCACTATGTCACCGCAAAATTTTAAAATAGGTTTTTCAGCGGTATATACAAATGTGCTCGGTGGTGCCACAGTACGGGTTTATTCCACCAACTACAAAAATGCCATGTCCTCTCCCAGCAACAGGAGCTCCACCAACACCACCACGATCATGCCCACGTCCCTTATTTGATATTCTTCTCATTGTTTGCGTTCACCCACCAAACTAACAGATGGTTTATCTCCGGTGTCAATTTAACTGCCAATTGTCAACAATTAAGTTCACTACAGTAAGGCAGTGCCCGTGTCATAAACAGAATACATTTCTTTAGGTCACACAACAGTTTAACGGAGCAATTCAATAGAATTACTTCACTATCACCAAAAATTTGATTTTTCAAACCAACAATGTAAAAGCAGAAGTTAACGGTTTAATTTGACTTTCAGAAATGCAGTGTACACCACTAATGTGCTATCTACCACAAAACCTATCTGTTTGAAACTAACTATGTAAATGCAGAGTTCAAAAGGTTACTTAAAATAACTGAAATACAGGGTAGGCCTCAGATCTGCCATGTAGCACAAAACCAGTGTTTATTGCAACAAACTACAGAAATGCAGTATGTCCCTGCTAAATTTTAAAATAGGTTTTTCAGCGTTCTATGCAAAAGTGCTCTGTGGAACAACAATACCGGTTTATTTCCACCAAATACACAAATGATGTATATCACTGCTAATTTTTAAAATAAGTTTTTCAGAGGTGTATGCAAATGTGATCTGTGGTACGACAGTACAGGTTTATTCCACCAACTACAGAAATGCACTATGAGGCTGGGTCACATGCTGCACTTAGCTAATCCCAGCCATGCCAATAGTAGGCATGGCTGTGATGGCTTGTTAGGGCAAAGTAGTGAAACGCTTGATGATTGGCTGCCCTGCAGCCTTTCAAAAGCGGGAAGAAATCGCCGAACAACGAACTCAAACTTTTACGGAAATAGTTCGGTACAAACCCGAACTTTAAAGTTCGGGTTCGCTCAACCCTAAGGCCCCTTTCATACAGGCGAGTTTCCATGCGGGTGCAATGCGTGAGGTGAACGCATTGCACCCGCACTGAATCCGGACCCATTCATTTCAATGGGGCTGTGTACATGAGCGCTGATTTTCTCGCATCACTTTTGCGTTGCGTAAAAATCGCAGCATTCTCTATATTCTTTTTCACGCAACGCAGGCCCCATAGAAGTGAATGGGGCTGCAGAAAAATCGCAAGCATCCGCAAGCAAGTGCTGATGCGGTGTGATTTTCCCGCATGGTTGCTAGGAGACGATCGGGATGGGGACCCGATCTTTATTATTTTCCCTTATAACATAGTTATAAAGGAAAATAATAGCATTCTCAATAGAGAATGCAAAGTAAAAAGGGCAAGAGAGGGTTAAAAATAATAAAAAAATGAACTCACCCCTCTATTTGATGGCGTTGCTGCCTGTGTTCTGTATTCAGCTGGGCAGGGGGTGAAGAGACCTTCAGTGACGTCTCTGGGTCACATGGTCCAATCACCTGCTTCCGTGACGCCCGTGTGAAAGAGGCCTAACAGTGACCAAAAAATGGCTGTATTTTATGGTGTTCCTCTAAGGGGCATATCATGTGATATTTTTATACAACCGGTCGATACGTATATGGCGATACCTAATATGTCTACTAATCCTTTCCTTAATTATGGGAAAGCTTTTATTTTTTTATGTAAAACACTTTTTTAAACTTTTCTTTTACTTTATTTCCCAGCCATCAGGTCCCCGATGGTGACGGGGACCTTTCACAGAAATTGAACATGCCTCGGTCAGCGCTAATCCGAGTTAGGATTAATGTGCTGGCATTTGGGTTTTCACCTATGCCCGTGCACACAGCAATAGCTGTACGGTGCTGGGAATTAAGTTACACTCTGCAGTGCCATACAGTTACGGTGGCCGTATCCTATGGGTTACAGCTTAGCTCCAATTTAGGAATATTTGTTTTTGAAAATGCTAAAGTTTGTAGAGTCGTCAAGATAACATTTTCTTCATTTGACCGTTGGACAGTAGACAGCTGTTATAGTAGGTGGCCATACATTTCTCCTACAATGGCCACTGCTGGACAAATGCAGTATTACATGTTGACAATGTAAATAAATGGTTCCCCATGTAGCACATAGATGGCTGGGTCTGTCAAATTGTGATACACTATTTGTTAGGAGCTCTAATAGAGTATATGGAAAGGGATATAGTCATCGTGACACATTTTATCCACAACTGTATCACAATAAAGAATATGTAAGTTTGTACTTTGCAACACTAAAGGAAAAAAGCAAACATGCTTTTATTTTCTCCACTTCTTTATATAGTTCAGTTAATCTGTAGAGTTCTAACATGCTGCCCCTTATACTTACAGTCAGTGTAATTTAAGTGCAACTTTATTGAAGCTATCGGTTATCTTGAGTTTCCTATGACCTCATGAACTGATCCGTCAGGCAATGCCGGTACCTGTCAATTAGTACATACCTGGTAGTCTTATGGAATTTTACAACTGTACAGTATTTGACAATATTTAGGAAATACAATGTCTTGTTTTCTTATAACAGATGTGATAAATTTTGCTTGTTGAACTATCCTGCTGTAGACTCCACTAAGCGAGATCTACTTTTGTCGAGTTTTATTTTTTACAGTTGTAAAATAACCACCAGTAATTCAGACAAAGCCGCAAAATGAGTTATTGTTATATTAATGCTACAACAAAGATGATTTTTTGGAATGGAAAAGAACTTTCTGTGATATGAAGTTCCATTAGTACATCTTACAAAATTACATTGAACTGGGATAAACGTATCATATTTCAACAGTTTATGTGACTGCACAACAGCTCGTGCACCTCCAGCAAATCAGTTCAGGTATTTAGGGATTTGTTACTGCCATTGAGGTGAGATCTGCAGGTGTTGATGGACTGTAGGAATTTCAAAATAACAAGTATTGTCACAGCTAGCACTGGAGATAATAAAGGAATCTTGGTACTTTGCTGTAATATTTTTCTATTATGTTATTTTAAATGTGTTGTGTTATGCTCCATCCTTCATTGTCTCAAAACAGAGTTGTAAATTTTTGTGCACAATAAATATGCTGCCAGTTATCAGATAGCACTGAACTCAGTCGTATTATCTTTCTGTAACCTATTTCATTGAATTGAACTAAAGATTACTGAGAAAAATTAAGTGTTCCTAATTGAAATAGTGGTAGCAACAGCTATAAAATATAAAAATTATACTTTGTACCTTAGGCTACATTCACACGTCCATAGTCTATTGCGGGTCCGTAAATTGCAATACACAGGGCCGGCACTCCTATAGGAATGCCTATTCTTGTCCGCTATTGCAGACAAGAATAGTACATGTTCTCTGTTCTATTTTGTTCTATGTTCTATTTTTGTTCTATGTACTATGTTCTATGTTCTATTTTGTTCTATGCTCTATGTTCTATTGTTTTCGGGAGCCATGGACCGGAAGTAAGGAACTGTGGACCGGAAATGCGAGTGTGGACAGCACAATGTGTGCTGTCCACATCCTTTCCACCCCAATCGAAAATGAATGGGTCCGACCCCGTTCCGCAGAATTGAGGAACGGATGCAGACCCATTGTACGGACGTGTGAATGGACCCTTAAAGTGGTTTTCCACATCTGGCAGCTTCACCTATGTGAAAAATGGCTCCTTTTCTACCCATACCCCAGGTGAATGTCCCAGAAGTCAGCTCCACATTTATCAGATGATTTTAGCATTTCCTGTAAATAATGTTTTTTTCATTTATATCATTTCAAATACTGTAATAAAGACAAAAAACAGTACAGCAATATACCCTATTTTTACACAACAAACCCACCCATTCCCCATAGAGAGCGAGGAAAGACCCACAAAAAGAAAAAGAAAAAAATTACAATTATTCCCATTTTCACCAAACATATTTTATTAAGCCAGTGGTTCCACAGTTTACTAAAATGGTCCTTCATCCCCCTATTATTATATATTATCATTTCCATTTATTATCATATTATTCACAATTTTCTTCCATTCATTCACAGAAGGATGATCTTTTTCTGTCCATTTTCTCAAAATAAGCAATTTTGCCTGAAACAGAAGCTTACAGAGTACTTGTTTCACAACCTTCCGCAAACCCAAATGTTCTGTACTCTCTAGTATACAGGCCACTGTGTCACCATATATTTGTACTCCTAAAGCTTTATCAATAAAAGCTTCTATTTCAGACCAATATCTAAACAACTTGGTGGGCAACCTATGAATAAGAAAGAACTGAGAAACCCCGTGTGAGGCCCTTAATGACACAAAAGGCCTATTACTTGATACATCTTTCTACTTAACATCTGACAAACCATTATTTTTCTTTAGCTACTATTTAAATTTTTGTTTGTATTTCACCCATAAATATTTTATATCTCCTTGAAATACTACCTTTATCCTTTCTATTTCCAAGGAAGTGATTAATGTTCTCAGAAAGGGATTTTTTTTATTTCTCTAGATCAACTGATGAATTAATTGCATCCCTAATTTGTAAATACTTAAAAAATCATTTTTTGGGAGCCCAAACTCCTTTATGAAAGTTTCAAAGTCCTTCAATATATCCCCCTCAAAAATGTGACTTAGCAAACATATTCCTCTATTTTCCCAATTTACATACTGCTTAACCACCTCAGCCCCCCTAGCTTAAACACCCTAATGACCAGGTCACTTTTTATAATTCTGCACTACACTACTTTCACCGTTTATTGCTCCGTCATGCAACTTACCACCCAAATGAATTTTACCTCCTTTTCTTCTCACTAATAGAGCTTTCATTTGGTGGTATTTTATTGCTGCTGACATTTTTACTATGCTATTTACTGCTATTAATCAAAAATGACCGAAATGTTTGCAAAAAATGACATTTTTCACTTTCTAATTTTTTTTTAAAAACTACATTTCTATATAAATTTTTCGCAAAATGTGTTGTTCTACATGTCTTTGATAAAAAAAAATCCAATAAGTGTATATTTATTGGTTTGGGTAAAAGTTATAGCGTTTACAATCTATGGTGCAAAAAAGTGAATTTCCGCATTTTGAAGCAGCTCTGACTTTATGAGCACCTGTCATGTTTCTTCAGGTGCTAGAATGCCAGGATAGTATAAATAGCCCCCAAATGACACCATTTTAGAAAGAAGACACCCAAAAGTATTCGCGGAGGGGCATGATGAGTTCATGTATTATTTCATTTTTTTTCACAAGTTAGCGGAAAATGACATTTTCTGAGGAAAAGAAAATAATAATAAAGTTTCCATTTCTGCTAACTTCTGGCAGAAAAAAAATAAAATCTCCCACGGACTCACTATGCCCCTCAGTGAATACCTTGGGGTGTCTACTTTATGAAATGGGGTCATTTGTGGGGTGTGTTTACTGTTCTGGCATTTTGGGCGGGGCTAAATTGTGAGCATTCCTGTAAAACCTAAAGGTACTCGTTGGAATTTGGGCCCCTTTGCGCACCCAGGCTGCAAAAAAGTGTCACTCATGTGGTATCGCCGTACTTAGGAGAAGTAGGGCAATGTGTTTTGGGGTGTACTTTTACATATACCCATGTTGTGTGAGAGAAATATCTCTGTAAACTGACAACTTTGTATAAAAAAATTTAAAAAGTTGTCATTTACAGAGATATTTCTCACACCAGCAGCAGTATGTAAAAATACACCCCAAAACACTTGCCCTACTTCTCCTAGTCTGGCGATACCTATGTGTGATTACTGCCTGCCAGTGCATAAAGGCAAATTCCAAAAAATACCTCTAGAGATTTCACAGGGCATTTTTATGCATTTAGATTCCAGACTTCTTCTCACGCTTTAGAGACGCTTTAGAAAACAAAAATTAAAATAAAAAATATCAATTTCCGCTAACTTGTGCAAAAAAATAAAATTCTGTGAACTCGACATGCCCCTCACGGAATACCTTGGGGTGTCTTCTTTCCAAAATGGGGTCACTTGTGGAGTATTTATACTGCCCTGGCATTTTAGGGAACCTAAAGCGTGAGGAGAAAAATGCGTAAAAATGCCCTCCTAAAAGGTATTCATTGGAATTTGGGCCCTTTGCGCATCTCGGCTGCAAAAAGTGTCACACATCACAACTCGCGAGATGACACACGGATGCGTCCAGCCAGATCAACAGGACCGCCGGCCGGACGCATCCGTGCGTTAGGCGGTCCTTAGGTGGTTAATTTTCAGAATTTCATTCAAATTAATATTATTCCATATTGGAGTGTATTCTAAATAAACTTTTATTCCCATTATTTTTTAAATTTCTTTCCACAACATAATCTATTAAATTAAATATTTTATTATCAGTGCTTATGTTCCCAAAAGATTCTAGAACCTCCACCAATTTACCCTGTTTAGCCTTATCCCCCATTTTCATTAAAGTCAATCTCAATATTGGGCTTACTTCCCCTTCCTTCATATTCCCAAATTGTGCAACCAAAAAATATGAGTACCAATTTGGAAGCGACAAACCCTCCTCTTTAATAGGTAATTGAAGAATTTCCTTTTTCATCCTAGGTGTACCTCCTTCCAAATAAACTCCCTCATTTCCTTATCAATCATCCTAAACACATTTTTCGACAACCACACTGGAGCATTTTGTAATGCAAACAGGACCTTAGGAAGAAATACCATCTTTACCAAATTAATTCGACCCATCATTGATAATGGTAATATTTTGCAAATATGGATTTTCTTTCTCAGTTCCCCATTAAAGAGGGCTTTAATTTTACATACTCCTCCAAATGTTTTGAAATGTTTATTTCTAAACATTTAAAACTACACCTCTATCCACTATGTGCACATCTAAACTTGTATTCAAATTATCCTCACCTAATCAACCAAATCAAATTGTGATTTTCCCAGTTTATTTTCAATCCTGAAAAATATCCAAACTTATTAATTATAGTCATTACTTTACTAAGTTCCACCTCAGTGTTCCCCAAAAACAACAAAATATCATTAGCGTACAACGTTATTTTTCATTAATACTTCCGTATTTAAAACCTTTAAACTCAGTCAACGGCTAAAGAGCTGCGGGGATAGGGGACATCCCTGCTTGGTGCCTCTCGAAAGGGCAAAGGAGAGGGACATCACCCCCATCCACCGAGCTCTAGGATTTGAATATGCCAAACTAATCCAATTTATAAATCTATCCCTAAAACATTTAAGAACCTTCCATAAATAATCCCATTCTATACAATCAAATACTTTAATTGCATCCAATGACAATATACCTTTCCTACTATCCTTTTCTCTATTTCCCTCTATAGTAGTAAACACCCTCCTCATATTAGAACTTATCAATCTCCCAGGGATAAATTCCATTTGATCTTCATTTATTATCGTTTTTATTATTTTTGATAGACTATCTGCTAAAATTTTAGCTAATATTTTTATATCCTTGTTCAACAGTGATATACTGTAGGTCTATACGATTCTGGTTTTAATAGGTCCTTTCCAGCCTTGGGTATTAAAACAATAGTAGCTTCTTTCATAACTTTTTTGTCCTCATAGCATCACACAGGGTTTCCTTTAATTCTGGTAGTAGTATTTGACTAAAATCCTTATATATTTTGAATGGTAGTCCGTCTCCCCCTGGCGCTTTCAAATCCCTGATGAATCTGAAAGCCCTTACTAGCTCTTCCAACTGTATTTATTTCTCAAATTGTTCTCTTTGCATTGCTTCCAGTTTCTTAAAAGACAAACTATTTAAATATTGACATAATTCCTCCTTCTCATAGAATATTTTTTATTTATATAGATCTTGATAATAAGCCCCAAAAACCTCACTTATCTGATCCGGGGGTTTTTACAATCTGACCCTTATTATTTCTTATTGTCCCTATCCTCGATTTATTTTGATGATTTTTAATTATATTAGCTGAGTTCTTACGCACTTTTTACCCTCTGAGAAGAACTTAGTCCCCAGGAGAAACAATGTAGTTTGAGATTTTTCAATGTATATATCTTTGACTCTTTCTTGTTCCTCCTCCCATTTTTTCAGCTTTTCTAATAAAGAACCCGCTGCTCAACTCGCTTTTGCTTCTTCTAATTTCTGTTCTGCTATCTTAGTTTTTCTTTTGTTCTTTTTTCCCAATAATTCACTTTATTAAACAATATTCCTCTCAAAAGCCATTGCCGCATCCCATACTACTTGTTTATTAGTTGAATCTTTATTAACCTGAAAAAAGACCTTCAGTTCTTTCTTAATTTCTTCCTTATCTTTAACAGAGTCAATCAATGGGGATAAAACTTAAATAATAAAGGGACCTGCTTGGCCATAAGATCGATCTTTATAACAACAGAGCAATGGTCTGAAAGGACCATAGGAACATATTTAAATTATATTTTATTTTTTCCAACAATTTTTTATTTCCCAGGATCAAATCTATCCATTCCTTGACCAAGTTTGATGTGTTTTTGAATACCAAGAGTAAACTCTTTCTTCCGGATTTAATAAGCGTCAAACATCAACCTAATTAAACTTCGGCTATTTGATTAGCCAGATTAGTATTAAGCAATGAAATTTTACTATTGGATAATCTATCTTTAATTGGATCCATCACCGCATTATAATCTCTTACGGCAACCAATATACAATCTTACCTATCAAGCATATAATTATGCAGATCGCAAAGCACATCATATGGCGGTGGAATGTAAATATTAACTATTACCAATTGTACATCATTTATACTACTCTGTAAGAAGAGATACCTGCCACAGTCATCTGCTTTACATGCCACAAATTCATAATTAACTTTATTATATATTAAATGGGTACTCCTCTCGAATAGGATGTATATACAGAATGATAACAACCCTCTATCCATTTTTTTTTCCAACCACCTCACAGAATCTATATCCAAATGTGTTTCCTGAAGGCAGATGACCGCTGGCAAGTATCCCCTCATCCAGTCAAAGATACCAAACCTTTTTAATCTTTCTCTTAATCCCCGTACATTAAGTGAAATTACTCTCAACATTCACAAAAGAGAAAAAAAAGCACAAAACCCCTGTCTCTCCTCTTTCTCCCCCTTGGGGAAACAACCCCACCCATCCTCCACACCTACCCCACCATCCCTCCCAACCCCATCCCCAATTGCTCCTGATTCCAAAGAAAAATGAGAGCACCTCATCTGATCATAAACCCCCAATCCCCCTTAGACACTGAATACAGAAACAACCCATAGCAAGCTTGAGCAACCAAAGTGTAAATCGACTTACAGGCCCTTCCAATCTGCCCAGTCATTAGCTTCTTCGGGTGATTGAAAAAAACAAAAACTTATACTGATACACCACCCATAACTTAGCTGGAAACATCAGGCTATATTTCACATCGGCCTTTCTCAGTCTCTTTTCTATATCATTATATTTTTTCCTCCGGTCGGCTAGGAGCCATTGAATAGTTAGGAAAAACTCTTATTTTTGACCCATCTATCAAGAATTTTTCAGAACGCTAGTATCCCTCAATATGGCATCCAAGTCTTTAGAATGTGCTTGAGCTTGACCAAAATTGTTCCCGGATATACTCCTGGATTTCTTTTAAACCACGAACTCTGTGTGCTCTTTCCTTTGAAGAAAAAACTAGACAAGACGCCAGACTCACAATTCTCTAGAAACCGTTTCTCCATAAAGGCAACACAATTAGATCCCCCATCCCTTCCCGTATTCCCACATATCTCAAGTTTGCTCTTCTTGACCTATCCCTCAAGTCCGTTAATTTATTCTCCATATCGACCTTAGTTTGCTTAAGGGATTCTACATCTTTCTCCAATTTATGTAATAAATCCTCCACTACCGATGTTCTATTTTCTATCTCCTGCAAGTGTTCCCTAACTTTAATAAGTCATCTCTGATCAAGCTCACATCTGTTTGAACCGTCCCAATCTGGGTCACTACTTTCCCCATCATACTCTTCATCCTTGTAACAACATATAAGATCTCTTTTACCATTTTTGGGTCAGAGTCCCCTACTACCACACCTATAGTAGAAAGCAAGGGCTACAGCAGCATCTCCAAGATTCAAAACTCCATAGCAATGTGTACAAAAATGCAACGTTTCGGCTGCAATCAGCCTTTGTCAAGCATACCTTCAAAGTGATCACCAAGACATATAAATAGTAAAACGCATACCTGCCCCCTAGTACATGTCACCAATCATATGCAGAGAAGTGAACATCATTATACTTGGGCCAATCACATAATCGAGTCACTTCAATACCTAATTTGCATATCTCAACTACAGCTTGTGAAGCTCACCTGTGTATCGGTGTCATACTGATGGCTACCCACATTCCGCGTCCTTCTGTTGAGACTGCGCATGCTCTGCGGCGTTTCCAACTCTAATCTCGCGAGAATGGGAGTGAAATCACGGTCATGTGTGCCGCCCAACCTCTCACAGAGATGTTCACGTATACAAGCAATTGCAAGACACACGCGATGTCAGTGACCAGATCCGCCTCCTATGCTGACATCAGCACAGACGTGCAGATCACATGTCCATTGGGCAAAATCAATGCCCATATTCTCTGAACATTACAGCGTCCTGCTGCCTTAGAAACGTCGTTGCATGGCTGCAACATGTTGCATTATGTTGCGATCTCATATAAATATAGCGGGCGAGGTATCCAGCAATCATCAGTGACATCTTTAAACAGCTAAACAGCAATGTCATCATGGAAACATATATAAAGTAGTGATCTCAATATCGCAGCTTAATATTGCAGCTCATATAAATAGAATTGACAGCTCAAATCCCAACCAATATATATAAAGAGCTACTAAACATTAAACTATTGTAACTACATAGCTACATCAGATATATGGCCACACACTTCATCAATCCAAAATTCCATATTAGGGCAGGCATGGAAATAAAATATGTATGTTAAAACCAATTAAAAATGTCCCCCTGTATCAGATGATGACCTAATTGATCCCTGTAACATTAAACTCTAAATTGAGTCCATGAAGTTGCAGGGATCTTAGGGTGTATATCCATTTTAATTCTTTCTTCCTCAGGAGTATATCCTTATCCCCAACCCTTCTGGGGTACCAACAGAATCTATCACTCGAACGCAACTGATTGACAGAGTGTCCGGCTCCACATAATGTTTAGCCACCGGTTTGTCAGGACAGGCTTTTTGTATCGTGCTCTTGTGCTTGTTAATACGTTCTCTAATCTCCATTGTGGTCTTACCCACATAAATGAGACTACAGGGACATTGGATCATATAGATAGCGTCCTGGACCTACCACGTAAAGAACCCATTGATCCTATATTTCTTGCCACTGTATGGGTGAAAAAAATGGTCTCCTTTCAATACATTGCTACAATTGCAGCAGGCTAAACATGGAAAAGTCCAAATTTTCGTGGAGCCAAAAGCCTTTGGTCCCCCTACGTGGACTGCCAACATCCGTCTTAACCAGTCTATCACGTAAATTGGTATTTCTTCTGTATGTCAACAATGGAGAGACATTCAATTCTTTTATCTCGGGTAAACCCCTTTGTAACACATGCTATTCTTTTCTCAGAATCCTGGCAATGTCACCGCTGTTCCGACCATAGATGGATACAAAAGAATCCTTTGTGTAGTTTCAACATCCAGGTGGTTTATGGAGTACTGGACTCTCTGTCAACACGTGATATCCTCTCTTTAGTTCTACTGAGAAGATTCTTCGGGTAGCCCCTTTCAACAAACTTCTCACACATCGCATCCACCCTGCGTGGAAAATTGTGGTCATTGGATACAATCCTTCTGACTCTTAGTAATTGACTCCAAGGTAAGGAGTCCAACATTCGATGAGGTGGTAACTGTCATGTGTAAGAAGAGTGTTTCTATCAGTGGGCTTTTGGTGAAGATCAGTTTTGATTTCACCATCCATCACATAAACCCTTACATCAAGAAATTGAAGCTCCTTATCAGATGAGGTTACGGTAAATTGCAAGCCCGAACACCTGCGTTGAAATGTGCATGAAACTCTCTCAATTTGTCTCCTGTTCCAGTCCAGATCATGAAAATATTGTCGATATAGTGCCACCAACACAGGACCCTCCCAAAATATTGGGATCGATAAACCAGTCTGTCCTCTACCTCCGCCATAAAGATGTTAGCATAGGTAGGGGCCACGTTAGACCCCATGGCCACACCTCACTTTTGTTGATAGAAGGTGTCCCTAAAGAGGACAAACCGGTTCGTGGCCACGGAGCGACCTGTATCTTTGACACAGGAGTGAGCGGAGGTTGCATGGATCTGTAATAGCCCATCAAGGAATATTGAAATGGGGTTAAAGATAGATCCTCTCCCCGACACAATAGGTCAGCCAGGCAGGTTGTCCAGTATTTTATGTTATTTCGGGAGTATGTACATAGGGGTGACTGGATGGCTAACTTTTAAATATTCATGTAAATCATCATCAATGATCGCTTCTTCCAGAATCACTCCCATGTCCTGCATAATCCCTGGTGCTGGACAAGCCTAGATTTTCTGCACTATACAGGCTCATGCACATGACCGTATGTATTTTGCGGTCCACAAAACACGGATCCACAAAAAACTATGGATTATGTCCATGTGCATTCCATATTTTGCTGAATGGAACAGCTGGCCCCTAATAGAATAGTCCTATCCTTTTTGCGGATAATATTAGGACATGTTCAAATTTTTTAGCGGAATGGACATGCGAACATACGGAAATGGAATGATCACGGAGTAACCTCTGTTTTTTGTGGACCCATTAAAATGAATGGTTTCACATACGGTCCACAAAAAACGCAACAGACATGGAAAGAAAACACGTTTATGTTCATAGATCCCTAAAGAGCATTTGCTCATGGATGGTGTGAGCTGTGATCAGATAGGAACCGACTATATCATACATCACAATGCTACAGTCAGTTTACGTCAGGGAGGCGTGATCGGTGTGGGACATGCGGCCGACACGCGGTCTGTGTTTCCCGACTGAGTGCGGTTACGTGAATCAGCTTAGATAAATTGCATTCATCTGCAGTCAGGCTACAATTTATTATTAATCAATACAGAAATCCAGCTAATTCCCAATGGTCCCTTACTCTTTATTTTATAACTGTCATTCTGTAGCGTATTCCACTGTGACCATAGGGATAAATTCTAACAGTAACATGGTATTAGTTTAAAAGCAATTCTACACAAATTCTTTACTATAGAGCTAAACTTTTTATCTGCAATATTAGCTGTTTGTGTAAATAGTGATAGCATTATTTGAACAAAAGTATCATTTGTCTTTTTTTCTGTCAATGGTCAACATTTATTTTTTCAGATTTTTATTAACGGAGCCTCAAACTGAGCACAAATTTCTGGTGTATTCTGTAGTCATATATGACCTACTTTTTGATACAATGTTTATGTTATTTATTAATGCATGCCATATTTGCATTGCCTATTAATGTACAGCTCTAGGCAATGTCCATACCTTAAATGTTCTCTCACATTTCATAGCAGGCAGTTATTCATCCCCAAGCATTTCTCACAGAGAAACAAATACATTATTATTAGTTTTGAGGGAATGAAAGCGACACAAATTAAATTCAATCTGAATTTCAGGAAAAATTTGATTAGTTGTGAAGCCGAATGTCCTTGCACTTCGTGTTAACGAAACTATTTTTCCTGAAATGGCGTGGAGAGGCTGTCATGGCGATCTTGATTGAGATTTAGTGCGGGGTGATGCGTGACCTCACCACACCAGTGCACGGCCAGCATTATGACATGATGATGCCTTCATGTCACCGCGCAAAATTTTGCACAGTGTCTTCAATTAAGATGGCCGCGATGGCCTCTCCACAAGCAACCCGATAGGTTGAGTATGTATTTTTCTAACCGGATAACTTCTTAAATACATAAATTTTAATCTCAGATACCTCAGATGGAAAATCTGCATCAGGCTTGATGTGATCGCCTCCTCTCCTCAGTTGGAGTACCTCTATAGTTTGAAAGTGTAGTTGCGTTATATTGTGTCTGGATTTGTCTAAATGATGAGGAATGGGGATGAGTATGTTTTTCTTGCAAATTGTGGACTTGTAGTATGTTTGCAAAATCTGTCCTTCATACAAGTAGATGTTTCTCCTACATATAATAGCTCAATTGGGCCTTTCAAAATATAAATCACCAAATTACTGGCCCACATGAAAGAGCCATATGTGGATCGGTGAAGTGTTTCCCCTTTAATTACACTGAAAAAGTGCATGCACCGTAGACAGGGAAAGGATCCCTTTTAGCTGTTGAGCGTTACATTACTGTACAGTCTTACATTTAGACCTTTTTCTACGCCTAATACTGGCGTAAAAAATGGTGAATGAGACGGGCTTGTCGGCCTGTCCCTTCCCCACCCATGTCATGTCCACAATTTTAGACCTTGCCTGAGTGGGGAAAAGTAGCAGATTGCTGCACAAATAACCTTTGCTCCCAATCTGCACCTGACATATGCCTAATTTAGGTGTATTTCATATTAATAAGTGACTCCCAGAGATTATAGGCATTGCCACATCCTAAAACATCATCCTAAATGGCCAATTCACAGTTTTTTTTGTCCCTTCACCTCTCTCCAGACTATTGAATAAAAGTGATCATTCATACACAGTCAAAAAATAATATTAATAAAATCTAAATATAGCTTTGCAAAAGATGAGTCCTCACACAGCTCTGTAGACATAAATATAAAAAAGTTACGGGGATCAGAAAATGCTGATGCAAATTCTTTTATTAAAAGCTTTTTTTTAGGTATTAAAAGACAGGGAAACTAAGTAAATGACTATAAGCTGACCTAGAGAATGAAAGTAACAGGTCAGTCTTACCATTTAGAAATGCCATAAAAATAAAACTGATATGTGATGCAATGAAATAGCTTTTTCCAATTCCACCGATCTGAAACTTTTTCCTGCTTGCCACTACATCAATCATAGGCAACATGTAATGGTGCCATTAGAAAATACAACTTGTCCCACAAAAACTAAGCCCTCTTATGTCTATTTGAATGGAAAAATAAAAAAGTTTTAACTTTGAGAAGGCAGGGAGTAATAAACGAAAATGCAAAAATTGAAAATTGCAGAATCCTGAAGGGTTTAAAGTATGGTTATTGAATGGGAAATTATAATAAAATAAAACCGAACCGGTATAGCTAAGATGAGATCTGTGTAATGTATCCATAGGAGAAGTGATTAGGACTAAACAGCCTTTTTAATATTGCCACTTCGAGAATTTGCGAATATTTAGAATATAATGCTATATATATGCAAAAATATGCAACTAAATGTGGCAAAATACACAAAAAATAAAATAAAAAATGAAAAATTATAAAAATGCAGATGCGTTTTTGATGCGTTTTCTATCAAAAAGCGCCTAAATGGCCCTCGGGGTTAAGATATCTTGCCTCGGAGGCAGCAGAATGTTGGTGGTAGTCATAGTCAACCGTCGTATACAATCAAATAGAGGCATCAAATGGATTCGGAGACGATTAATAATTGTAAGTATTATTCGCATTGCGATTACAACTTAGAGCTGAGTTCCTAATGGTTGTATTGCTAGAACATAACGTATATTCTAGCAATACAACCATTAAGAACTCAGCTCTAAGATGAATATCTATGCGATTATTGCAGGTTATATTAATCGCATTTCGATTAAACTTAGATCTGAGTTCCTTATGGCTGTTGTATTGCTAGAATATAACGAAGATTGAGAATATAGTGCTATATTCGTTATCTTCGTTATATTCTAGCAATCCAACTCAGAAACTCAGATCTAAGTGTAGTCACTAATGCGAATAATACAGGTTATATTAATCGCATTGCGATTTACAATTACTAACACTGCAGCTTCAGAATGAATCTAAGATGGATGCTGTCCTTGCGTTTAGATAGGAGGTTGGAGGGTCTGGGAGGGAGGGTATGCTGATTAGCTGGAATGTGTCTGCTGACTGTGAGGTACAGGGTCAAAGTTTGCTCAATGATAAAGTATAGGGCGAGCGCGAACATCGAATATGTTCGCCTGCCGCGGCGGCCGTGAACAAGCTATGTTCGCGGGAACTGTTCACCGGCGAATAGTGCGGGCCATCTCTAATTATCATTATTAGCAGTAACTTTTCAGCATCATGCCTGTCAGTGTCTATGTAGTATAACAAAGCCGTCTGTTTGCAAGACTGAAGAATTTGACTTTACCCATAGCTGTTGCTTTTTCTAAGTCCTATTATTCATGGTAGAGATGAGCGAAGTTATCAAAATTTCTATTCGACTGCTTCACAGAAGTTCACAAAGAAATTCAATTCATTACAAATTCGTCATAAATCGCATTCCATTGTATGTAGCAGGTACAACTACGGGAAACAGCGATTGCACCGCCCCGTCATTGGAACCCTCAGATGCCATGTTCACAGAGAGGTTGTTGCTAATTGAAAAAAATGCGATCATGATGGTGACTTCGATTCACTCACATCTAATTCTTGTTACTTAGATACTCCTAGAACTTCAGTAGTACAGAATTATTTAACAATCAGAACAGTCACCAGAAAAAATATGCAAAGCATTTATCAGATTGTCGGGCAACAAATACAAAATAATAAATTCACTGGTAGATGACAGAAAGCCAAGAATGTCAATGAATGGAGTCCAACAAATGGCAAATGGCAATGCTGTACAGGTGGAGAGTGATGAATGCTGGTAAGGAATATAACCTCACAGAAACTGACCCTGACTCCATTTAGCCAGCAAAAAATTCACAAAACCCAAACTACAAACAGAAAGCTGAAAAATGCAACAAAGCGCAACTACAATACAGACACCAATAAGACCATAGAACCTTAATCCCTAGGATGCACTAAAAGCCAATGGACTAGGATTCAAGAATCTGGAAAAATACTGCACATACTGCTTTCACTATGCATGGCAAAGAAGCATATAAACTAATGGGGCCATTTATCAAACTAGTGTAAGTAGAACTGGCTTAGTTGCCCCTAACAACCAATCAGATTTCACCTTTCATTTTTGATAGCTCCTTTGGAAAATGAAGGGTGGAATCTGATTGAGTTTCTATGGGCAACTAAGCCAGTTCTACTTTACAACAATATGATAAATGACCCCATAGGTGCTAGATATAATATTTGAATATGTCAGTTTTCTGGTGTGAAAAAGCTGCAAACTGTGATTTTTAAATTTTTGGAGTGGAGTTTCTTCGCCAGAATTGACATTTTCTGAAAAGGGGGCTTGGCAAGGATATAGAAGAGGTGGAGCCGGACACTTTTCTGACATAGACCTGGGAGGGTTAACAGCAAAACAAACTTTAATATTTATTACCCTGATATTGCAGTTTACAGAAACACCCCATCTGTGGTTGTTCTGCTGTATGGGAACACCACAAGGCTCAGAAAGGAAGGAGTGCCATTTGGTTTTTAGAGGGCAGACTTTGCTGGACTAGTTTTAGGGCCCATGTTGCATTTGAGGAGACCTAAGATACTCATACAGTGGAAACCCCCAAAAACGATCCCATTTGGAAACTATACCCGTCTAGGATTTTTCGAGGGGTAAAGTGAACACTTTCACCCAACACGCATTTCATAGAATTTAGAAAACACTTGGCTGTGAAAAGATAAAAAACATTCATTTTTATTTAAATAAAATATTGCTTTAGCCCCAATGTTTTAATGTTCACAAGGGATAATAGGGAAAAAGCACCTCATAATTTGTTACCCATTTTCTCTTGAATATGGCAACTTCCAAGATGTGGTTATAAATTACTGTATGGGCACACTGCAGGGCTCAAAATAAAAGGAGTGCTATATGGCCTTTGGAGGGCAGATTTTGCTGAAGTGGTTTTTGGGTGCCCCTATAATGGAAATCCCTAAAATACAGTCCCCACTAAACCCTCCCAAGGAATTTTCAAGGGGTGCAGTGAGCATTTTGGTGTTTTGCAAAGATTAATGCACAGCAGATGCAGGTACAATATGTAAATTGCCATTTTACCCAGATATGCCATTTCAGTTTCCAGTATCTTGTGCCCACAGTGTGCCAGTGTGAAAAGTAAGCACTTTTTGCCTGAATGTATGAGAGGGCTCAGGACTAAAGAGCACTATACAGATTTGGAGGCCCAATGTCTTGATTTACATTGCTTGTGCTGACAACTGTAGAGGCTCTGGGGTGAACTAATAAATGGAACCTTCTTTTGGAAATTTTTGCAATTTTAGAAATCACACCCCTTAAATGGCATTAAGCATTTTGGCGCTACAGGTATTTTCAAGAAATGAATTAGTAGCAGACTGTGTTTTTTTATTTTTCTCTTGACTGAGCTGTGTGAGGGCTTATTTTATGTGGGATGAGTTGCCATTATCACTGGTACTATTTTGCGTTACATATGACTTTTTGATCACTTTTTATTTCGCTTTTTGGGAAGCAGGATAAAGACAAGGCAGCAATTCTGACTTTGATTTCTGGGTTTTGTTATTGTGGCGCACAGCATTCTGGAAAAATTACATAATAACTTAACTCTGCTGGTCAGTATGGTTACAGAGATGCCGATTTTAAATAGTTTTTTTTTTTTGCATTTTTACTTACAAAGCAGTTTTGAAAAACAAAAACATTTTCTGAAAGCAGATATTTTTATTTTTCTAACACTGGTCTTGGGTGGGATCTTATTACTTACAGGATGAGGTGAAGCTCTAGGATACAGCAGCATGGTATAGAGACTCCTTAAGGCTGGGCGACGGCAGAATGTCTCAGGAGGGCGGCTGGTATGATCGGAGTGGTTTGCACGGGACCCACGCTGTGGTCCGCGACATGTAGAGCTCTGGGATGAAGCAGAGTTTTGTCGCTAATGGTCGAGCGATGGTTGTTAGTATTGTTTGTCTGGCTATTCAGAGGCCTGTGGGGGCATTGTATACAGTTATTGGGGTAGCATGCACTTAGAGTAGGTATGGGTTGTATGTTTCTGATACCTGGTTTACATGTGGGGTGCGTGTCTGCAGTTGGCTCAAACTATGCACGCTGTGTTTTGTGTATCAATGGTCCATTAAAAAAAAAAATGCAGCAGCATCGTGTGGAGGCTCATTCACGCCTGGGCATCGGCAGAAAGTGCCAGGCGAATTCTGGCATTCACTGTAGAATCGTGCTCTTTGGCACGGGACCCACAGTGCAGTATGCGATTCGCAATACTCTGGGACGAAGCAGAGTTGGGCGCTAATGGTCAAGTCACTGTTGTTAGTATTTTTGTCCGGCTGTTTAGGGAGCTTGTTGGGGGCTATTGCATATAGTTATTGGTGTAGCATCGCCTAACCCTTAAGGACCGGGGGTTTTGGGATTTTTGCGTTTTGTTTTGCGCTCCCTGCCTTCCAAAAGCCATAACATTTTTATATTTCCGCTCACATAGCCATATGATGGCTTGTTTTTGCAGGACAAGTTGTACTTTTTAGCGCTACCATTTATTTTTGCATGTGATGTAGTGGGAAGCGGGAAAAAAATTCCAAATGGGGTGAAATTGCAAAAAAAAAAGCAATTTCACCACAGTTTTACGGGTTTTTAAATTACAACGTTCGATTTGCGATAAAACTGACTGGTTAATTTTATTCTTCAGGTCAGTACAGATCCGGCAATACCTAATATGTATAGTTTTTCTTGCGTTTTGATAGTGAAAAAAAAATTAAAAGTGGGAATTTATTTTATTTTATTTTTTGTCGCCATGTTTTGACCCCTATAACTTTTTGTAATTATGCGTACGGAGCAGTGTAGGGGGCTCATTTTTGCGGGAAATCTGAACTTTTAATTGATACCATTATGGGGTGCGTATGATGTTTTGATCACTTTTATTCATTTTTTTAGGAAATGAAGCGTCCAAAAATGGCGAATTAGCCATTTGGGCAGCTTTCTCGTTTTATATTACCGTATGGTGAATATTTTTAATAATATTATAGTATGGGCGTTTTTGCACATTACGACACCCATTATGTGTAATTTTTAATTTTTTATTTATTTTATTTTCATTTTGATTTGAATTTTTATATATCTTTTTTTTTTTAAACTTTTTTTTTTTTTTACCACTTTCTTATAGTTCCCATAGGGAACTATAAGATGCCATCATCAGATTGCTATTCTCATATATTCCAATGCAATAGCATTGTAATATATGAGAAAATACTATATTTCTATGGAGCCTATTACAGTCATAGGCTCCATAGGAATACTATGTAGTAACCTAGGTTTCATTCACAGAAACCTAGGCTACTACATGCATGCTCGGCTCCCCTTGTGGCCATCAGGGGGCCGGGCACAAACCGAGTGAAACTTTCGGTTTTTGCGCGATCAGATGCCGTGGTCAGGATTGACCACGGCATCTGAGGGTTAAATGTCCGCGATCGGCATCGCTGCCGGTCGCGGACATGAGCTGCAGTGTCAGCTTGATGAATCAGCGTTTACCGCCATGCGCGGCGCCATCTTTAAAGTGCGGACGAAGGGCGTACATGTACGCCCTTGGTCCTTAGAAACTAGAGTAGGTATGGTCGCATGTTTTCTGTTTCATGAGATCTGTTTCATACTGGGATGTATATCAGTGGTCTCTATATGGGGACACAAGCAGATTGGTCAAGGTGCCTGTATTTGAGTTCTAATGCTCTTGTATGTAAGTGTGTTTAATCTATAAACTGTATGTTATGGACACGCATGTGTCAGCGGTTCTGTGCTAGGTTTATAGGTGCACTATTATGTTGATTAATTAGCATTGCATCAGGGTTTATGTCCAACCATGTTTATGTTTTTCTTAGGGGAATACGAGGTGGTGTTGTGGTGACCATCATTTAAAAAAAACAAAAAAACTTGCAGTATTATGTGGAGGTTCGTTCGCGCCTGGGTAATGGCAGAAGGTGCCAGGCGAGTGCTGGCATTCATGGTAGGATCGGACTTGGTTACACGGTCCGTGACTTGTAGCGCTCTGGGGCGAAGGTGGTTGGGCGCTAATGGTCAGATGATCATGGTTAGGTTTGTTACCTTCAAAAGCTACGTCCATGTGTCTGCATTTACATTTTGTCCTATACTCCATTCACTACTAGAGCTGCGTTCTTGCGTTTGCTGTTGCATCACAATAATACTCTGCTCACTTTCAGATTGCATTCATACGGCTGCGTTATACCTTGCTCTTTATGCTCAGAGCTGGGCCTATACCATGTTTTTAGGCACCACTCACATCCAGAGCTGCATTCACCCACCTGTTCTTACATCAGATGTTATACTCTGCTTCCACTTAAAGCTGCATTTTCCTTTTCATTGCTACATCATGGTTTACTCAGTATTTTCAGCACACCACTCTGATACCGTTCTCCCGATAAACATAGCTGCTTTCTTTCAGGTTTACGTTTCTTTCCTTGCTGGTTGTTACTTTCCATAGGCCTACTTTTTCTGTTTCACTTCGGTGAAAAGGAAAAAAAAAATTGTGCCATTCTTTAGTCCTGGTTTACATTCACTCAGACTGGTCTCCTTTACTTCTGGTTCGCATTCACTCAGATTGGTCTCCTGCCCCAGTTCACCATACAGTCGATCAGCGGTCACTGGGCCAATAGGAGTAAGTTCCTACTATGTTTCACAAGTTGTTCATTCGTTTATACTGGGTCTTCTCTTAGCGAACTGTAATGCCTCTGGCTCTTATTTTCTCCCATCTGTTCAATTTCACGGTTGGTTTAATGTTTTATTTATATGCGCAGTCTGGTTCACTAATGTCTATGCATATCCCATCAAGTCTGGCTCACGTTTTAATTACTTATCATCACTGTAATGTCATCCAGATTAGTCTTGGCTTTGGGGCCCAATGACCGCTTCAGCCTTTGGGGCCTATGACCGTTCTTCACGTTATTCGTTAGGGGTACAAAATGGTTGTAGGCTGGTTAGTGTCCTAGGTTTCTCTCAAGCTTGGCTCCACCATTAGTCTCTCACGCTTGGCTCCGCCATTAGTCTCTTACACTTAACTCCGCCATTAGTCTCTCACGCTTGACTCCGCCATTAGTCTCTCATGCTTGGCTCCGCCATTAGTCTCTCTCACACTTGGCTCCGTCATTAGTCTCTCTCATGCTTGGCTCCGTCATTAGTCTTTCACGCTTGGCCCTACCATTAGTCTCTCACGCATGGTTTCTCAGTTTAAATTTTACACACATAACTCCGCCATTCGAGTTCGGCTCTGTGGTCCCGGCACAGTAGGTTCTTTGTCTTTTTCTGCCTTCAGGCCCGCTTGCATGGCTCGGTCAGCTGTGGCTCGCAATACAATTTTTCTGGTGGAGGCTCGCATGCGTGGCTTTTGCCATTAGAGCCTCACTCACATTATAGGTCGTTGGGTCTTCATTGTTTTCTTTTCAAGAAGTCATCCCAAGCCTTCCTTTTCGGACATCACCTTCTCCCAGGTTCGCATTTTCTCCCACTTACCGTCTCTAGGTTCTTGCTTCCCTCGCTATCCGCTGTTACTTTTTCTCTTGCCCGTCCTTGCATTATAGACCCATTCTCCCAGGAAGCTGACCCTGTGGTCTCATTTTTCACGTTTATCAAATTCCGCCTCTTCAGGGGTTGTTCAGAAGGAAAACAAAACACTATACTATGGCGTCAGTTTGGTCAACAGGGAGTCCTGTTATGACTACAGGCGCAATTTACGAAGTCTGTCACGACTACAGACTAATAAGTCCTGTCTCACCACTACAGGCAATTTACGAAGTCTGTCATGTCTACAGACTAAAATGTCCTGTCTCACCACTGCAGGCGATTTACAAAGTCTGTCTCGACTACAGACTAATAAGTCCAGTCACGACTATAGGCGATTTACTGAAGTCTGTCATGTTTACTGACACGATAAGTCCTAGCACGACTACAGGCGCAGCATACGTAGTCTATCATGACCTTAAGCTTTTCCTGTCCATGTACATTATGTCTTCATTACAGGTATGCTTACTTCATCTACAAACTCGGGCTGAGGGTGTTGGTGTCGCGCCTAGTTCCTGGGTACCGGTCCATCTTCCAGTAGGAGGTACAATAATAAAGCACAATATCGTAGTCTGTCACGTCTACGAACATGACAAGTCCTATCACCACTACAGGCGCAGCATACATAGTTTATCACGACCTTAAGCTTATTTCCTGTCACAACTGCTAGTATGGTGGGTACGTTTTCTGTCCTCATTACAGGCAATGTTAGCTCGTTATTTGGAACAGCAATGTATTCGTGTTTATAGTTCCCCAGGCCTGGTGAGTTTACACATTTCACTTAATCTACTACTAGAGTTAGACGGCATACGCCATCTTCTAACTTTTTGGGTCCTTTATAAAAAAATAATAATAATAATAAAATCTGTTTTGCTACTAGTAACAGTTGGTATCCGAGCAGGGCCCTTGGCGAATGGTTGGAGTTCATTTAGGCCCTTCCATCAGATTCACCATAGTTGTTTCAGTCTGCAGCTCTCAGGATTCAGACCTTCTTGTAATATGTTCATATATTGGTCAACATAGGAGTAAATCGTTTCTGATTATCGGCCACTCTTTCAAACGCATCAACATTAGCTACCTCCAAGAACGACATGCCGACACCGTGACAAAGAGGTAAGGTACATAAAAGTCTCTCTGATATGTACGGTATATTCCGCACCTGCATCATGAAGTATCTTTTGCGTTCAAAGCGGGTGTCGTAATGGTATGTATATATTTTGCTCTAAACTAAGGTCTGCTCTTTTGGCCCCTTTAGGCTGCCCTACCACAGCAGTTATGGCATAATTCTACTGCTTGTTGTAGATAGGGTTAGATAGGTTAGGTACACCTTTCTGATAGCCGATCCGACCACAATTATTTTTTACAGTGTTCGTCTGATGGGGTAGGTCATGTCATATTTTTATAAAGGCATTTGTTGCGTATACCTAATATATCCATTAATTTTTTTTGTCCATTAGGAGACTTCAACTTTTCAGGGTATGTTCCATTTTACAGTGCAGTACAATAAGTGTTGTATTGTACTGCATTGGAGCTGTCAGTTTTATACTGACAGTTTGTCTACAAGACCCATCCTGTGGACTGAGTCTAATAGGCCTCTGGAGCTGACAAACCCCAAAGCCTATGTAAGTGGGGAGCCTATGGGTTAAGAGAGCGGGCCCCCTACTTCTGTTAACCCCTTAGATGCAGGGGTCAGCATTGATTGTAGCATCTAAGGGGTTAATCCGCTGGCATCTGAGTTTTCTGCAATGGTGGCCCCTGTCACAAATCAAGTAAGTATACATGTATGGCTCGAAGCTCCGGAACTCCCTTCTGGCTATGCTGTATATGTACAGTGAAGGTTCAGACGAGGTTAACAACATGATAACACAATCTAGACAGGCAGTCATGTAGAGACAGGTAGTAGTAGATGTCTTTAGCTAATATAGTAGACATAGATATTGTAATAACCACAATAGCAACTTTTCCATGGATTTGTGGGTTGACAAGCACATTCATGTCATGTAGCCTGGTTGCTTACTGAATGCCAGTGATCACATTATATGTAGGGTGTCAAATGACTGACAACATGTGTAGTCCTAGATGCATTACGCAGGACCGATCTATGGGCTGTACCATTCTACTGTGCAGACGAGGTTCAACTGCACTCATGTATGGTAATAAAGCTGGAATACAATGTACTTAAATGGTAACTTTCAGTACAAAATATTTTTATTTGATTAGTCTTGGAAGATTCATATAAAAGTCTTCTATTAATTAGTTTGTCAAGTAAGTCTTTGTGTACACTGTAGTGATAACATTACTTTATTAATTTGTTCCCTCCTTGATCATTAAATAGATATAATCTCTTATAATTGTGGAACTGACATTTCTTATCATTTAATTCCTGTGTTTACATTAATTTATGACAAAATGTTTCTTACTGTCCTTTCAATAACACAAATGTTTGAACAAGCTCATGAGTTAAGGCAAGGACAAATTAAACTATAAAATAATCGTATCTTATCAGCGAAGAAAACTGAAGACCTCATTTACAAAAACTGTAAAGCCAACAACCATCTACTGTACTTGGATCCATGTGCAAATACACATACCTTTTCTCCATAGCATTTGGATTTACAGAGTAGCAGTGTATTATTTCTGGCAATAGAAAAGTCTGGTAATACATAGAATAAAGGGAACCCATACCCATTAGCAATGTTCAAAATGCTCGTCCTATCTTATGGTGCTGAGTAGGGATGTGTGAAGTTGTTTTGGTCCAACTTCATTTTAATGCTGTACGGAGACCTGTTTCTGTACAGCATTAAAATGTATGTGCTCGAGGCAAAGTCAGGATTTGGGATTTGATTTTGAACTTGAAAACCATTTTAAAACTTGGTCCTGAAGTTGGCTTCAGTACCGAGGTACCAATCGGTGCTTAAGCTGACTTGAATACCCATTTTAAAATGGTTTTCAAGTTTAATAAATACAGAAGTTATTCACTGAAGTCTCGTAAGACTTTGTTAATCAACCACTTCGCCTTGTTGGAGAGCATACATTTTAAAACTGTAAGGGGACGGATGTCCGTACAGCATTAAAACGAAGTTTGGAGCAAAGCGACTTTTGATCTTGGATCCAAAGCTCATTTCGCTATTCCTAGTGCTGAGTTTAGCCACGAAGAACAGAATGGCCAGGTATATCTTTCCGCTACATATCTTTTCCATGACCCTTTGGATGGTTTCCTACCCCTTGCTTACTAACCACACAGTTGTTCTGGGTGGGTTCTTGCAACACAGTATCAAGGGAAAAGGGATCAGAGGCAGGATGCTCTCTCAGAACACCACATATCATTGACATAGTCTGCCTCTATAGTATGTATGTTTTCACTTCAAATCAGAAATCAAATATAAATATCATGCTTGGGGAAAAATACTTTTGCAATGCAAATGCCTTTATTAGATCTTTTACACAAAACTAATTGTTTTCTGCAGCAAAAGTGTCAATGTGGACTCTTTCTTGAATACCATGAATGATTTTTGTGAAGGAGTCAATTATATAACACTTTTTTGTGAATTGTGATTCATTTCAAGTTCATAACTTAGGCATCTAGGCTTAAAGCAAGTAATATCCAGCTGTGAAAGCTTGTGCCGATTACAATACATTCTATGGCTATCTTATGAGTTATGACCTACACCATAGATTATGTCTACATTTACAATGCTTTAGACTTTGAAGTTAAAATCTACCAGCACTGCTTCTTGGATCCATTTCTGCATTTTGGAGTTTGCATTTTCAGAACAATCAGCTTTACACCAGGCACTACAAAATAATGTGATCTAAATGAAACTAATTATCTTATGTTTATTGCAGTATAAGAGCTCTGCTAAGCTGTAGTGATGAGCGGGAGGTGCCATATTCAATTTCGATATTTCGCGAATATTTGATTGAATATTCGTCATATATTCGTCGAAATCGAATATTCGTCATTATTCTATATATTACGAATGTTATGCGAATTTATATTACGCATTGCGAATTAAACTTAGAGCTGAGTTCCTAATGATTGTAACTTGTATTGCTAGAATTGAAGAAGATAACTTGAATATCACAAATATAGCACTATATTCTCAATCTTCGTTATATTCTAGCAAAACAACCATTAGAAACTCAGCTCTAAGTTTCATTCGCAATGCAAACATATACTCTGCATTGTGAATTCAACTTAAAGCTGGGTTCCTAATGGTTGTATTGCTAGAATATAATAACTGAGTATCAAGAATATAGCACTATATTCTCAAACTTCGTAATATTCTAGCAACAATTGTTAGGAACTCAGCTCTAAGTTTCATTCGCGAGCGAACATATAATCGCATTGCGAATTGATCTTAGAGCTAAGTTCCTAAAGGTTGTATTGCTAGAATATAACGAAGATGAGGAATATACGACTATAGCACTATATTCTCAATTTTCGTTATATTCTAGCAACAATCCAACCATTAGGAACCCAGCTCTAAGTTTCATTCGCGAGCGAACATATAATCGCATTGCGAATTGATCTTAGAGCTAAGTTCCTAATGGTTGTATTGCTAGAATATAACTGAAGATGACGAATATCACAAATTCACGAATATAGCACTATATTCTCAATCTTCGTTATATTCTAGCAACAACCATTAGGAACTCAGCTCTAAGTTGATTTCGTAATCACGAACATATACTCGCATTGCGAATTCAACTTAGAGCTAGAGGGTTCCTAATGGTTGGCTTGCTAGAATATAATGAAGATTGAGAATATAGTGCTATATTCAGTGAATTCATGATATTCGTTATATTCTAGCAATACAACCATTAGGAACCCAGCTCTAAGTTGAATTCGCAATGCGAGTAATTCAGGTTATTTTAATCGCATTGCGATTACAACTTTGTCAAATTTGTGAGATCGTGATTCCCACATCCGACAGTACATTTTAGCATGGAGGCGTTCCCATGCACATGGGAATTCGGCAGAAGTGGCAACGGGCATTGACTGGAGCGGGCAGGGAGCCAGGAATCCTCCGGACAGGTAAGAACAGCTTTTGGGAAGTGGGAAGACAACCAGAGAGCAACAAGGATTAACAACTTAAAAAACTCAAAAACTAATATTCTAAATAGCGAATATATAGCGCAATATTCGCAATATTCACGAATTTGCAAAGTGCCGATATTCGCAAAAAAACGCTATTCGAATATTCGCGTCAACACTACTAAGCTGTAAGAGATGTGTCTCACTAGTAAATTCTCAAGCATTTCTAATATAAAACAGAAGAAGTATGAATACAGCTCTGTGGTACAGTACAGGCTATTGTAATAGACAGTGAGTGTGGACTCCACTGTGCCAACTAAATCTTTTGGCTTTAGGTTAAACCAAAGATCGTTGTCCTAGTGGCACCTTGGTATTCACGATTTAACCCCTATACAGGGATAGGGTGTTGGGAGCTGCAGGGAACCAACCAGACTGCTACCTCCTAAAATAGTCCCAGGGGTCATGCAATATATGCAGTGAGGAGACAGGCTGATGTTGGAGCAGTTACCACACTGGAGTATTCAAGGGAAAAGTCCAAAGTCAGGGCAGGCAGCAGTCTGGCAATCCGAGAATAGGTTAAGGTCAAGGCAGCCAGCTACAAGTCATAGTCCGTAGTTAGTTTGGAGTTTGATACACAGGTAGTCAGACAGAGAAACCTTTTCTGGTTACTAGATACTAAGAAACCTAAAGGGCACACTGACCCTTTAAGAGGCTGGGCATGAGCTCACACGCACCCTAAGAGAGACAGGACTGGAAGCCAAGGATGACATGTAGGCCACAGCCTGTAGAAGGTATCAGCGGCCACAGGAGCATGAGTGAGGGACAGGGTGAGCTGCATGGCACTCCTGCCAGCAAGAGGAAGCAGAGCAGCAGCGTGCACTGGATGCCAGTGTAACAGCTATATCTCAGTGTTGGTAGATAATAAGTAATACAATACAGTTGATCAATGTTTTATGGAAATAAAATTCATGTCTAGATATTGCCATTGGTATGCATGATGCTAATAGCAATACTATTCTACTATTGACTGTATAAATGACAGGCACATTGCTAGTTGTCCTGGGGGATGTAGGTGAAGTTATCAACTGGTTCATTGTGTTACAGCAGATTCTCTGTTCTTACCATTTATGATCCCTGGCACCCAGCCTTTTTCACTATGTATCAGTTTCCTGATACCTTGCACCCATACTGTGATCAGGTGTTTGGGGCAGCTGTTGGTGCTAGAAACATAACGGTGGATAGACCCGGTAGTACAAGCCTATGTCCGCTGTTTAGTGGTCACAGTAGTGCTATGACATACTGTGGCTCAGCTCCCATTCCGTTAAATCAATGAGCTATTAATCATTGGGACCTTTCCCAATGTGTACACAAATGTAAAGAAAGGTGTTCAGAACTAAATTTCTGAACAAAGCCTAATTCTGGTAGACAATAAAAGAATCAGGTGGGCAAGAATAACAATAGTAAACACATATATTTTCTCTATACATTCAATGTACAAATGGTATAGAATTTAAAGAGGTCACCACCACTCCTGACATGTCTTTTTTTCTTCCGACTATGTGTTGTGTCTTTCTATTGTTGCTATTAGAATTTTATAGATAAATTGACAACTGGTCTTACTAGTTAGTTGTGTGTCCCTGTATAGTCTGATACTGTCCAATCAGAGCTAGCATTGTTAGATGAAGGTACACACTTATTTGGCAAGAAGAAGGGTAATGGTTGCAGTCACACATTCAGGTTTTCTGATGCAGTTTTGGAAGCCAAAACCAGGGTTCTATTCAGCACAGGCATGAGGTGGCTGGTATGTTAGTTGTTGTGCATGCGTACCTATGTGAGCTACCACGATTCCGACCACCAGAGAGACCAACACTTTTTCCTATAGTGTGCAAGCACAGCCACTGCTGCTGGATTACAGGGTGGCCATAACCATTGAAACGAGCAGTGTATAATGTGATAGAAAAAAGCCATCAAAGGAAGCAATATGGACATTCACAATACATAAGTAAGTGCCTTATATTAACTTTCTCTAAATTAAAAATTCCATTTGCTGAAGTGACAAAACCCCTTTAATACTTTCCCTTCATTTATGCACCACTACTGATTTTGGCTCCTCAAACTGCATTATAGGAAAAGGCAAAACATACAGTTTTAAGAAAATTTGTTCCAGAAATGTTGTGGCATGGGGAATGCACATAATTACTAAAAAGACATGTCAGGACAGGTCTTTCTTAATGAGCTTCTGTCAGTATGGTCAACCCTATTAAACCAGGTATACTTCCTGGTAAGGTTGATCATACCTTTCTTTTGTATTTATGTTAAACAGGTGCAAAGACATATGTGTTTTTATTCATATACAAATGAGCAGGTTGGAGAAACAGGGAGCAAGGCTGAATCCTAAGAGCACTGCTGTTATAACACCCTTGTGCACACTCCCCTCCACCTAATTGACAGGCTAGATGTCAGCATGCTGAGGGCAGAGCTGTGTCCAACCATATACATATCATATACACTACTTGCTAACCCTTACCATGGTGAGAATAGAGGTTTTCTATGATTAGAAAGCTAATACATATTACTGGTTTATTCATAGGCACCATATACGACTATAAAGAAACCAGTAATATGTATTAGCTTTCCATAGAAAACCACTCTCATCAACATGATAAGGCTATAGCCTAGAGGTACGTGGCCAGCCTTGCATGTAGATATCCCAGGAGAGGCTTCTAGATTTTTTTCCATTCAGTTATTTTTTCTCCCTCATTTAACCCATAATAAATGGCCTTACTATACCGAGAATAAAGGTTTTCTATACTTAGAAAGCTAATACATATTACTGGTGTCTTTGTAATCATACATTATGCCTGTGAATAAACCAGCAATATGTGCTCCTTTGCACATGAATAAAAACACATATTGTTAGAGCTGTTCAACATGTGGACAAAAAAAAAGACATAATTTTAATCAGCATGATTAACCTTACCAGGCAGTATGCCTGGTTTAATAGGGTTGATCATGCTGACAGAGACTCTTTAAACATATTGATTCACTAGACATACCACAAACATCAAACCCTTCATTTAAATCTGTGCATCTATAAAGCGTCAATGCAATGTACTTGTTGAGGTTCACTAGACAATAGCACTATGGATTATTCATGGAGGACAAATACTAAACTGTGAATGATAGCAATGCTCCTATGTTTATAAATATACCATACAAGCGCCAGAGGCGCAATAATGGCACAATATCACAGAGCTATATAACAAATTATTTATTTCCTTGCTAGGAGTGCCCTGAGCTAACAGCGAGTAATAAAGTCATTCAGACAGTTGACAGGTAAACATTTGAGAAGAATGTGAAAATAGAATATATATAAAGAGGCTGGATTTCCATATAGAATACATTTGGAAAACTGCTCTGAATATAATTTGGTAATGGTATGAAATAAATAGCTTTACATATTACTAAAAATAAAAGACACAATAGTAAACTAGAAAAAGTACCTGCCACTGCCCAAGTATGAGGTGTTGGTCTGTTTGTGTGTTTAATGGATTTATTGGTGTCGAGGAGGCCAATCCATGTCCTTGTCTTTTTTTATTTTTTTTGTTATAGGGAAATTGCTAGTAGCCCTATATACCCCGGCAGTTACACACTGTTTATTTTATTTTTAACTGTCGCCCATAACAGTAACCCCAGAGCTTCACAGAACCGCTGCCCCCTTAACAGTGACCTCAATAGTATCCCTCCCTTAATAGTGACCTTCGCAACATCACGTTCCATTTTACAGTGCACCCCCCATTTAACAATGACCTCCACAGCACCACATCTCCTTAACAGTGACCTCAATAGTACACCTCCCTTAACAGTGACCTCCACATCACCACATCCCTTAACAGTGCCCTCCACAGCACCATGTTTGGTGAATGTTTAATTAGTAGTATCTAACAGTGATTGTGAGCCAAAACCAAGAGCTGGTCTAAATACAGAAGAGGAGAAAATCGTTTCATTTTAACTTATCTCTATGTAGCCTCCTATACTGATTTTAGCTCCCAATCACTTATGGAAATCACTGATTGAACACTGACCAAACACTGATGTGTTAAGGTGGAGTATTTAAGGTGTCCATGCCTACTCCAGAGTGTGCATTAAACTGTCTTTTGGATGTGACAAGTGGAATTGTTCCAAAATAAGGACATTGCATTGGATTGAGGGTGACTTTTATGCACACAGACTTATATACAACCTTTGTATGCTGTGAGCATTTTTGAGCGGTTGGACTTTATGTGTGTGTATATATGAGAAGTTTTATGTGTTTTATCAGACAACAGCTACAAAGAACATCTCTCTTTAGAGGACTAACCTTAGCCATGCACAACCATCACCTTCATTTAATTGAGCACCATGTAATGCTTCATTTGCCCTGTGGTGGCACTGGAGGGAAAGGAACAATTGCATCCAGAACCTTTGCAGATTACATGCAGATTGCTTCAGTTCAGAAGTGGGATAATCTTTGACCTGCTTTCTTTAAAGGGAAGCTGGTAGCAAAAAAGGAAAAAAAGGCATGTCCAGAATAGATTGGTATGTCTATTTTATTCTCTTGAGAGAATGGCAGAAAAAAATATCAGTTGAGGGCATACTACACCAGATGATTGGTGATACAATGTACCTGTAATTGGGAGCCGGCGATTCCTTCCTCCTTGCAGCGCCGCCGGCATCCAGCCTGCGTGCAAGAGCGGAGTCGCGGACCAGGGGCAGGCGGCCGGCGTTCCCTAGACAATGATCAGCAGGGGAACTAAGTGCTGATAATGATGAATCGGCGCTTGGCTATGTTGGACTGTGTAATGTGAGTCACGTGACACTGGCCATGTCATGTGACTCACCACTCAGGGCTATTTAAACAGGCAGCCTTCTGGCCACAGGTTGCCTGTGATTGGTCTTTTGTTACCCTCACCAGCATTCTCTAGGAGTGTGTCTATCGAATGTGCTTTGACCTTGGCTTTTTTGTGACCTAGACTTTGCTACTTCCATTTGTACTTGACGTGAACCTTTTAGCTTCTGACCTTAGATTTGTTTGTGACCTCGACCTTGCTAGCACCTTTTGTATTTACGTGCCCTCCTGGCTTGACCTTTGCAATTGTCCACAGTATTCGTATTTGTCTTTAGGCCCCTGCATTTATCCAAGTAAGGGACCGTCGCCAAGTTGTACGCCGTCAATTAGGATGGGCCATGCAAGTAGGTAGGGACAGAGGTGCGGGTGAATATCGGGGCTGCCCTTATCCCTCCCTACCATGACAGCACCATAAGTACAACATTCAGATTATGTCTTGATGATTTTGCACCTTGCAGACATTCTTATCCAATGCATAGCCACAGTTTTTCTGGAAAATGGAAATAAACCAGAGACAATGTAGCTGACTGCTACATCCATGCAGTCTGGTGCTTGCACCTCAATCATGAAGAGGCACTAGCACTCCAATAAATACAGTGAAACCAATGTGAATTTATTCTCCCATGTTCACAAGCAACATTTCAGCTCCTTAATGGAGAAGATGGAGAGTTGGATGAGTTTAGCCTTTGGAAGGAAACACCTGTACCTTGGTGATGTAAGCTGAATTTACATGACCCAATTTACTACTGATTATTAGGAACAAATGTTACTACGAACACTCGTTCCTGATAATAGGCCCATGTAAACGTGCTGTCAATCACCCAGTGAACAAGCAAAACACTTCCCAGCGCACCCGCTTCCCAGATCGCTGCACGGCCACCTCTGCATCACCTGCATTGCTTGGGAGGCTGGACACTGAAACAGCCTGCTATTGGCTGCTCCCCCATCGCACGGATCAAAACCTCCACACGAGATGCAGCAGCAGTCGTGCAGAGATCTGGAGGGATGTGGGTGATGGGAACCTGGTAAGTATTAGATAACCCCCTTTAAATGATTGTTTCTGAGAAGCAGATTGTGCTGTGTTTTATTTTGTGTACATGTCAGCTTGACACAGAGTTAATTAGAAATTTGATTCTTTATTTACCACGATTACCTCAATCCAGTTTTGATCCATGGACATTTGGGTTGATGAAAAACACAAAGCACAAAAGTTTTGTTTTGATTTTCAGCTCTCAGGATATAACTTTAGCTTTACTCTTTCATATTCAGAAAATGTATTCCATTATCCCCCTCATCACCACTATAAGTGCTTTTAGATTCTCAAAAGAAACAACATGGAGTGCACAAGTCATAAATGGCAGCTTTCAATGTCTAAACATGTATTACAGAAAAGATTAGTTTGGAGAAGCAATTCTGGAGCAATTCTATTTTTCATACTTATTCAAGAGAAATCCTACATTTTATATCAATTTATTTTTAGTTTCGCCATTATTTAAGATTGTCTGAACAATACAGCTGATCTTGTATATTTCTGTCTGCACAACCCATTATACAAGAACAAAGCAGCCCTGATTATGATTACAGATACAATGTACAGTGATGAACCTACAGAATTGTAGCTCTAATGTATATCGGAAGCACACATTTAAAGTATAGTAGATGCATGTAATGATATCCATTCCCAAAGTAGGAAGGCAAGTTCTGTCTGCACCTGACCCTGGTTTCTGGCACAGGATTTATGAAAATAACACTCTATATATATTCCAAGTTTCTTTTCTCTGTTAAAGGGATCCTCCATTCTTTTGTAAATAATGAATAATAGAAAAGTTATTAAGCTTCCTAAAATACTTTCTATTTAAATTCATTATTATAAGTATTGGGCTTTTCACAGTGAATGGAAGTACAGTATGCTTGTTTACAGACTTGACTGGTGACTTGTATGTGCTTTTTCCTTTAAATTCCCATGTTTTCAGTTACAGGGATTTCCTCCCAACAGATCAAAAGTATATCCATAATGATCAAAAAGACAAAACCCCATTTAACCTCATATACTGCATACTTAATAATTTGCCTACATGAATTATGTAATATGGTGAACAACTTATTATTTAGGGGTGGGAGTGCTGTCATTTTCAGAACATCATAGAGACAATGTTCAAAGATAGCAATTGACATTACTCACTTGCTAATTATCTATAAAGACTTTTGTTGCTTTGTAGATGATATTCTAGATGTTATATTCAGTGTGATACATGCCTGCATAATCCCTGTGTTAAAACATATCTCCCTCTGTGAGGCTGGGAGAGAGACAGAGACAGAGAGAGAGCAGAGAGAGAGACAGAGAGAGAGTCTACTCAAATGATGGCTTTAGGTACATAATTTGCGAGTTTGGGTACGGACCCGAACCCGGACTTTCACTGAAGTCCGGGTTCGGGTTTGATGTTCGTATGATTTTATTATTTTGTATTATAACATGGTTATAACGGAAAATAATAGCATTAAATAAGACAGAATGCTAAATAAAATGGCAATTGCGGGGGTTAAAAAAATAATAAAAAAACCCCCGTCCACTTGATCACGCAGCCGGTATCCTCCTCTTTCTGCAGGACCTGCAAAAGGACCTGCTATGACGTCACCGCGTTCACCACGAGGTGAGCATGGTGGCGTACTTGCAGGTCCTGCTGAATGAAGATACAGTATAAGGACCTGAGGTGACGTCATCGCAGGTCCTTTTGCAGAGTCAAGTGGATGAGGTGAGGCTTTTTTTAAACCCGTCAATGGCTATTTTATTTAGCATTCTGTCTTAAGAAATGCTATTATTTTCCGTTATAGCCCATGACGCTTCCGAATATTTTCAGGGTTGTTTCAGGCGAATCCACTAAAGCGGAGTGTAGTCCTATTTATTGTTGGTAGCGAATATTCAAATAGCGAATTTTTTCTTCACTAATGTTTAATAGGAAATGCTATCTCCAAATGTCAGGTGTCTCAATGGGGGCCAAACACTCACCATCCATAGCAAATATATATATGGCGTGGTGGGAACGACATTTTTGCTTCTTGATGACAACCCCTTTGCTGGATACATAAAATGTTATGGACGTTATATAGATGATATGCTGTGGGTTTGGCAGGGAGAGGAGAATATGGTAGCCCAGTGTGTCAATTATCTCAATAACTGTACAGATTCCATTAAACTTACTTATGTTAGCGATTCAGTTAAATCGACTTTCTTGATTTACATTTGGAATCGGACCTCTATGAGGGAGTGGTCACTACTAGTACTTTTAGACATCTGGGAATACCATTTTTCTTGCCTCCTCCTGCCACCCACCGCATGTCATAAACAATATAACAAAAGGGGAAATGATCAGAGCAAGACACAATTGTTCCACAGAGGGCTTATTCTTAAAAGAAACAGAGGTTATCACACATAAACTTCTCAGTAGAGGTTATACACTTCAAAATATTAATAAAGGCATTGAATTTGCCATATTAAAAAATAGAGAGTCCTTGATTTTTCCTCAGACAATGAAAAAACCCTATAAACGTCAAAAGTGAATAATAACAGACACACCTTGAAACAATATATTAATTGTAACACGAATTTGTTGTGTATGTTATCACATGTAAAATTTGTAAACTTCAGTATGTTGGATGCACTATGAAAGAGTTGAAAATACGCATTAGAGAACATCTTAGTGACATCCCTTATTTTAAGACTACGCAATGTATCGGTGGCGACTTTCCACTTCGCCACTGTTCATAAAGGAGACTCATCTGCATTTTGTGCACAGTGGATCGAAGTGGTGACAATGCCTATGAGAGGAGGTGATCGTAGACAAAAACTTCTCAGTAGGGAAACCTTCTGGATGTTTTAAACATGACACCTGTATACCAAAAAGGCTAAATAGAAAACATGATCTTACTCTGCAATACAATTAATATGTTCGCATTATGTATATGTATACACCACCTGTGATGCTGGATCTCCTCCCTGGATCACTGAATGGCTCAAATTCTAGGTTCCAGGAGCAGGATACCTTGCTAATTAGTAGGGGTTGGACCCTGTGCTGTATAAAAGGAATGGTTTTAATACATTTTGTTATGTCTTGATGAAGGGCTGGATTTTGTAGTCCGAAAAGCATCACTTTGATGTCATTTTCTGTGACTTTGGTGGATTTTATATGATGAGCCAATAAAGAACCTTTTTATTCCATAAGAAGCTGGATTCCATTTTTCCATTGAATAGGAAAGTTATATCCCGTTCAAAGTTTCATTCGCAGTTTTATTCGCAGTACGCAAATATTACGTAATGTTTGGACCCCAGGACCAAGGGGATAACACTGTCATCTGAACTACTTGAAGCTAGGAAGTGCTGCCCTGTGATTTTCTGTATATATATATATATATATATATATATATATGTTTAGGCCTAGTTCATACTTCAGTTATTGGATCAGTTATTTTAATCAGTTATTGTGAGCAAAAAGCAGGTGCGGGTCAAAAACATGGAACAGGTGCAAATCTTTCCTTATACCTTATCTCTGAGTAGGCTTCACTACTGGTTTTGCCTCACAATAACTGATGGAAATAATTGACCAAATAACTGATGTGTGAACTGGGCCTTACATATATTATTATATATTTTGAATATATAATACATTATAATATATGTAAATATATTATGGCTAAAAACATCAGTAGTAGTTTTCCACATATTATGCATTCATATATATCAGAATTATGATTATATATATATATATATATAGATATATATATATATATATAGTATATATATATATATATATATATATATATATACACACTTTTTTAAGTAATTACACATTTATTTTGTGCCATACATTTTTTACAATTACTTAAAAAAATATATAAAATATCTAAATTTAATTTACCCTCTATTTCTGAAACGTTTCTGCTGGGATGTGAACTCACAACCTTCTACATTAGATCCAAGAACCTTAACCACTACGCAGAAATATGAAATGATACTTCTGCTGTATAGGAATACTTAGTACATGACAAACTACTATGAGGTTTCTCTGACACAGTTTATCATTCAGCTTTATAGCTGAGTAGTTAAAGTCTTTGCCTCTAAGATAGAAGGTTGTGAGTTCAAATCGCAACAGAAACTTTTTAGAAATAGAGGCTAAATTAGATTTAAATACACTGGGTGTCTCCAAGCACTGACTCCATATATGATCATAGCTGTATATGGAGTCAGAGCAGGGACTCCTAAGCTGCGGACACACACTGGAGGATTCCCTCACTTTACAGCGATCTTCTTCATAGACCTCAGTGGGACCAGGCACCCTCCCCTCTTCAGAGCAGGGGGTACCTGGTTTAATGCTCAGGGACTTCCATTGTGCTGGGGTGCTCTGTGGAGCTTCCTGATCTAACATGGATCTAACAGGGATCTGTTGGTCAGAAAGTCCATGATACATGGACATGTTACAGATAGGGTTGCTGATTCCAAGATCCACAAGTTTAGTAATCAACTTGGAAGGAATGACTGTATTGAATGCTGAGCTGAAGTCAGCAAACATCATTCTTGCATAAGAATTCTTGTTGTCCAGGTGTGAGAGTACACAGTGAAACGCTGTGGATACAGCATTCTCTGTACTTCTATTGCTTCGATAGGCAAATTGGTGTGGGGAAAGCATAACTTGAGGTGTGCCAGGACCAGTCTCTCAAAGCACTTCATAACTATGGCGCGAGTGCTACATGGCGGTAGTCGTTCAGGCACATTGGTGATGAGTGTTTCGGCACTGGCACAATGGAGGGGTCTTAAAGCACGCTGGTTCTACTTCCTGGGCAAGCGACAGGTTGAAGATGTCAGTAAAGACCCCTGCAAGCTGCTCCGCACATGCTCGAAGCACACATCCAGGAATGCCATCAGGGTCAGCAGCCTAGCAAATGTTGACGCTGCTCAGTGCGTTATGGACATCTGTAATGGTGAGAGTGAAGGTATGGCAGTCATCAGAGGGTAGGGTTTTGACAAACTTTTCCTTGTCCTTGTCAAAATGAGCGTAGAAGTCATTTAAGTGTAGCTCATTGAGGGAGGACACAGTCATGGCTGTCTGTGTGGAATTGCTGGGCTTATAGTCAGAGGTGGCCTGAATGCCCAGCCACATGCGTTGTGGGTCAGAGTTGACAAAGTGTTCCTCCACCTTCAGCTTGTAGATGTACTTGGCCTTCTTGATGCCTCTCTAAGTCTGTCCTGGATGTACTGTAGGCCTGAGTGTCACCTGATCTGAAGGCATTGTTACGTGCCTTTAGTAGAAGCCGCACTTCCTTGTTCATCCATGGTTTCTGATTTGGGTACATTGTCAATTGTGGTGTAAATGTATTCCAGTCCTAACTACGTGTAAGAGTCGATGTTAGTGTCAGAACCATAGGTGGCCAGAGAGGCAAACATGCTCAAGTCCGTGTCCTTAAAGCTGTCCTGGAGTACAGAATCTGGCCACACAATTGTCATCACTGATGATTTCACACGGTTGATAAGCGGTGAATACTTGGGGGTGAGAAACAAAGAAAGGTGATCAGATTGTCCCAGGTGGGGGAAAGGCGTTGCCTTGTAGGCTCCAACAATGTTTGTTTAGGCATGGTCCACGGTTTTATCCCCTTTGGTATGGCAGGAGACATGTTTATGAAATTTAGGGAACCATTGACTTTTAGAGTTGAGCGGACACCTGGAAGTTCGGCCGAACTTCACAAAAAATTGAAGTCAATGAAGACCGAACTTTTGGGCACTAAAATGGCCCTAAAAATGTAATGGAAAGTGCTAGAGGGCTGCAAAAGGCATCAAAATGTGCTTAAGCTTAAGAGCATGGCAAGTGCTCTGCAAACAAATGTAGATAAGGAAATAACTTAAAATAAAATAAATTAACCTTAATCGGAGAAGAAGGTAGATGTGGAGTCGGTGGTTGAGGAGGGGGTGAATGTGGTGTTGTATGTGGAAGCGGCGATGGAAGAGGAGGAGGTAGCCATCCAATGATGTTTTTTTATTTACTTATTGGGGTAGCCCCCAAAATAATTGGACAAATAAAAAAAAAGAAATCAAAGAATAAGTGCACTTGAGTACAAGAATGTATGGTTGAGGCCGGTATAAATGTCTATTCTGCACAAGGTACAGACAAGTCTTGTGGGATCCAAGCCTGTTTCATTTTAATGAACGTGACCTTGTCCACGTTGGCTGTGGAAAGGCGGCTATGTTTGTCTGTAATGACGCCCCCTCCTGTGTTAATTACACATTCAGACAATACACTGGCAGGGCAGGCCAGCACCTCCAAGGAATAACGGGCAAGCTCATGTGGACAATTTGGAGACCCAGAAGTTGAATAGGGCAGAATCATTAGTCAGTACCACCATGTTGTTCAAATGCTGCTTCCTGCTAAGGCGTTCCATATCAGCTCGTGGTGACGGTTGCTGTGGCGTGATGACAAAGCTTTTCCACATGGCGGCCATGCTAACCCTGCCTTCTGAGGTGGTGGCCGTGACCCAGCTGCATTGGCGACCTCTTTCTCTTTCTCCTCCACCTCTTCCTTCGCCTTGTGCTTCCACTTGTCCCCAAGTATCAGTTGAGAATGTCCTCAGGAGCGCATCTTCCAGCATGCACTTGTAGTCGCGTATCTTTCTATCACGCTCCAGTGAGGGAATTAAGGATGGCACGTTGTCTTTGTAATGGGGATCAAGCAGGGTGGCAACCCAGTAGTCAGCACAAGTTAAAATGTTGGCAACTCTTTGGTCGTTGCTCAGGCACTGCAGCATGTAGTCGCTCATGTGTGCCAGGTTGCCCAGAGGTAAGGATAAGATGTCCTCTGTAGGTGGTGTATCGTTTGTGTCCTCAGTATCCCCCAGCCACGCTCAGTTATGGCCATGAGCTGCGTTTGGTGCCACCCTGCTGTGAAACCGGTTCCTCCCCTCTACCTCATCCTCCTCCTCCTCGTCCTCCAGAACTGTGCCCTGGTTGGCCACATGTGTACCTGGCCTCTGCTGGTGCAGAAACCCACCCTCTGAGCCACTTCTGAATGACTGTCCTGAAACCCTGTTTAATGCCTCCTCTTCCTCCTCCTCTTCCTCCTGTGCCACATCCTCTTCCATCATCGCCCTAAGTATTTTCAAGGAGACATAGAAGTGGTATTGTAACGCTAAAAGCAGCGTCATCGGCACTGGCCATGTTGGTTGAGTACTCGAAACACCGCAACAAGGCACACAGGTCTTGCATGGAGGCCCACTCATTGGTGGTGAAGTGGTGCTTTTCCATAGAGCGACTGACCCTTGTGTGCTGCAGCTGAAACTGTTTGTCCCCCAAACACATGTATTTTAAAACCGCCTGCTGGCGTTTACCCCTGGCCGTGCTGAAGTTGGTGGTGAATGTCTTTGCTGACTGGATGAGGAGGTGGTAGAAGAGGAGGAGGAGGAGGAAGTGGACTAGAAGGAGGAGACAACAGGAGGCAAAGAATAATACCCTGCGATCCTCGTTGGTGGGAGGACATGCGCCAAACTGCTATCCGCCTCAGGCCCACTCGCCACTACATTTGCCCAGTGTGCAGTTAGGAGATATAGCGTCCCTCCCCTTGCTTACTGGTCCATGTATCTGTGGTTATGTGGACCTTGCCACAGATGGCGTGGTGCAGTGCACACTTGATTTTATCCTCCACTTGGTTGTGCAGGGAAGGTACGGTCCGCCTGGAAAAGTAGTGGTGGCTGGGAATGACATACTGTGGGACAGCCACACGCCATCAGCTGTTTGAAACAGTCTGTCTTCACCAGACGGAATGACAGCATTTCAAAAACAAATAATTTTGAAATGCTGGCATTCAGAGCCAGGAGTCGAGGTGGGTATTTTCTCTTTCTCTCCAGTGTTTGGGAGATGGACAGCTGAATGCTTGGGTGTGACATGTTGGAGATGCTTGGTGATGATGACGGAGGTGGTGGTGTTGGGGGAACATCCTCTGTTTGCTGGTTGGCAGGTGCCACTGTGACTCGAGAGGTGGAGGAAGAGGCAGAGACAACAGCAGAAGAGGAAGCAGGAGGAGCCTGAGACCTTTCTTGATTTTTAAGGTGCTTACTCCACTGCAGTTCGTGCTTTGCATATAGATGCCTGGTCATGCAGGTTGTGCTCAGCTTTAGAACGTTTATGCCTCGCTTATGGCTCTGATGGCACAACGTGCAAACCACTTGTGTCTTGTTGCCAGGACATTGTCTGAAGAACTACCACACCAATGAACTCCTTGGAGCTATCTTTGGTGTGTTAGGTCCTGGGTGCGGTGGGCAGTAGCAGGCATACTGTCTCGGGACAGCCGCTCTGCTTCTTCCCCCTGCTCCCTCTTTTGCTGTGCTGTTTCCTCTGTGCGACCACAGCCTCTTCCTCAGAACTGCACATGTCACTATCATGAACTTGAGTCCATTCAGGGTCTAGGACCTCATCGTCCTCCACATCATATTCCACCCATTCTTGACCCCTGCCCTCCTCGTCGGTCTGCACACTGCAGAAAGCCGCAGCAGTTGGCACCTGTGTTTCATCATAATCAGAGTCGGTGGTATTCCCATGTCCTCATCCTGGTTGGGCATCAGTGCATTTAATGTCTTCCACTTCTGGGGCAGGGCTGTGTGGATGGCCCGGGTAAACCCTGCCAGCAGAGTCATCAAAAGCATAAGTCTGCAGCATGACTTGGAGCTCAGACTGCTTGGCTGCTTTGCAAGGGGGTGAGGTGAAAGACTGATGGGCATGGGCTGCAGGTGCCAACTCTGATCTTTCTGCAGAGGACTGGGTGGGAGATATTGTAAAGGAACTGGCGCCACTGTCAGACACCCAATCTACTATCGCCTGTACTTGTTCTGGCATCACCATTCGTAGAGCGGCATTCAGGCCTACCAAATAACGCTGCAGGTTCTGTCGCCTACTCGCACCTGAGGAAGGGGTTCCACTTGGACCTGTATCCATGGGCATAGCTATAAAGGGCGCAGAGGTAGCAGTCGCTACATTGCCCAGGAGCCTGAGGGGGCCAAAAGACCCTTGTGCTGCATAAGAAGACACAGAAAGCACTGAGGAAAGCGGGGCCCAAGCTGAACTTTTGCACCAGGGCCCATGAGCTGTTAAATACGCCCCTGCCTTAAGCTGGCTCAGAATGGCCACATCCTCTCCCAGCAACAGGACCTCCACCAACACAACCACAACTACAGAAATGCACTATGTCACCCCAAAATTATAAAATAGGTAATGTAGGGGGACTTGACCTGCCAGAAAAATTGAATTTTTCCTCCACTGAGCTACCCAAAAATAATTAGACTAATTAGACTGATGTCCCTGGCAGGCTGGCACACATGCAAGTCACATGCAGTTCCAAGGACACTACAGTTGCTAAAATGGCCCCCGACCCACACCTCAGTAACAGATGGATTAAAAATTATTTTGCAGTATAACTGGGCTCAGGTCTGCATACAAATATGTAACATATCACCCTCAATAATTGCTGTAGTTTGAAGATTTAACTTCACCAAGTTCAACAGATTTCTTCACTAATCTCTCCCTGAGAGCACCAGCAGCAACCTGTGCCTACACTAAGAGCAGCAGAGTGACGTGCAGGGCCGGCGCCACCTGTAGGCGACCTAGGCAATTGCCTAGGGCGCAATTTAGCAGGGGCGCCGGGACCTGCGATTGAAAAAAAACAAAAAAAAAACTTATGTGGTAGCGGGCGGCCGGCGGCGCCGCCCGCTATCATGTTGCACTGCCTGAGGGGGCGGACCGTACCGGGTGACACCAGTCCCTGGGGTGACACCCGGTGCGGTCTCCCGCCCCAGGCACCAGAGCAGAAGTCGCGGCAGCGGAGCGTGCAGGAGGAGGGCGGGCCGGAGGCGTGTCCCGTCCTCCCTGTTCATCTGATAGGCTGCCGGCCTAGTGCTGGCAGGCAGCCTATCAGAGGCCGAGCTCAGGAGGCGCAATGACGTCATCGCGCCGCCTGAGCCGTACAGCGCTGGACACATCGCTGCCATGGAGGTAAGTATGTGTTTTTGGTTTTTTTTGTGTTTTTTTTTACTCAAATCAGGGTGGAGCACATATGTGGGGGCTACTGGCACATAAGGGGGTCACTGGCGCATAAGGGGGCTACTGGAGCATAAGGGACTACTGGCACATAAGAGGGCTTGCTGGCACATAAGGGGGCTTGCTGGCACATAAGGGGGCTACTGGTACATGGGGGCTACTGGTATATAAGGGGCTTGCTGGCACATAAGGGGCTACTGGCACATAAAGGGGGCTACTGGCACATAAAGGGGGCTTTCTGGCACATAAGAAGGGGGCTACTGGCACATAAAGGGGGCTTGCTGGCACATAAAGGTGCTACTGGCACATATGGGGCACTACTGGCACATAAGGGGGCACTACTGGCACATAAGGGGCACTACTGGCACATAAGGGGGCTACTGGCACATAAGGGGGCTACTGGCACATAAAGGGGCTTGCTGGCACATAAAGGGGCTACTGGCACATAAGGGGCACTACTGGCACATAAGGGGGAGCTACTGGCACATAAGGGGGAGCTACTGGCACATAAGGGGAGCTACTGGCACATAAGGGGAGCTACTGGCACATAAGGGGGAGATACTGGCACATAAGGGGAGCTACTGGCACATAAGGGGGCCTACTGGCACATAAGGGGGAGCTACTGGCACATAAGGGGGAGCTACTGGCACATAAGGGGAGCTACTGGCACATAAGGGGGCTACTGGCACATAAGGGGGCTACTGGCACATAAGGGGGCTTGCTGGCACATATAGGGGCACTACTGGCACATAAGGCGGGCTATTATTATTGTTATAAGGCCGCCTCTGTATATTATTATTATAATGGCCCCCTCTGTACTATTCTTATCTTAATAGCCCCACTGTATTAGTATTATTATTATTTATACAGAGGGGCCGTTATTATAATAATAGCACAGAGTGCCTTTATATTAATAATAATACCGAGCTGTGTTGCCATGTTGGAGGGGAGAATTGGGATATACCCTATATACTGTGTATTATATTATGGGGGCACTAGGAGGAAGGCGGGAGAGGAGCACTATGGGGGCATTTACTAGGGGCACTATATAGGGGTATTTCATACTGGTACATTATGGGGACATTAGCTGAGCTGGGGTATTACAAGGGGTATTTTTGCACTGTATATTAAAAGGAGAATTATTACTACGGGGGGTATTATGGTGGGCTTTATTACTCCCCATGTTATGACCCCAGTAGCAGCACCAGCCTCTCCCTGCTCTGCTATTCCTCTGATCCTTTTCCAAATCCTTATTCTGATATCTTTCTCTTTAGGATAAAACACATCATCAGCTCCGCCGATCCCCACAGTATACCTCTACACCGATCCCCGGCCAAAGTGTGAAGTGGTGTCCAAGATCCCCAAGGGCCAAGCAACTGTAAGTTTTTATGTTAAATATGTTTGTTATACACATATAGCATACACTGCGCACGGCGTCATTGATTACTATGACGCCGTGCGCCTCATGTCGCCGCTACAGTACCGTAAGGGCAGATCATCTGATGGGGGCGTCAACTTTTATCTTGCCTAGGGCGGCAAAAATTCTTGCACCGGCCCTGGTGACGTGCGGCGCTATGTGACTCTAGCTTAAATAGAGGCTGGGTCACATGCCTCACTTAGCCAATCACAGTCATGCCAATAGTAGGCATGGCTGTGATGGCTTCTTAGGGCATAGTAGTGAAATGCTTGTTGATTGACTTTAGTTTAGAGTGATTAAAGTCACCCGCTACAAAAAATGCAGCCTCAGGGTTTGCAGATTGTTGTTTGCTTAAGACCGCATGAAGTTCATTCATAGCAAGTTTTGCATTAGCATCCGGTGGGGTATATGTACCTGTTATTAGAGTGGAGGTGAACTCCCTCGGCAGATAGAACGGTCTACACTTAAGGGCTCATGCACACGACCGTTGTTGTGGTCCGCATCCGAGCCGCAGCCTTAAGCCTCTTGTCTTACCAGAATCATCTGCTATTCTGTGTGGTGTCCAAATAGGTCGATAGCATTGTCAGATATTCCGCTGTGTAGCCATGTTTCCATGAGTATCGTGACATTACAATCCATAAGTGTCCTGTTGTCAGTGACCCATAGTCGCAACTCATCCATTTTGTTCACCAGGGACGGCACATTAGCAAGAAAAATGCTGGGTAAAGAAAGCCGGTGCAGTGTTAGCCTTAGCTTAGCTGTTAGCCTGCCGTGCTTCCGCGCTTCCCCCACCTTTGTTTGCGGTCCCTGCACCATCTTCGAGCACTTCTGGTCGGCCGAGTGGCCTGTGAAGCGTCATGTGTTCTTCTTATATGAGAGATGAGTCTAAGGCTACATGCACACGACCGTTGCCTGCCTCCGCGTCCGCTCCTCCTTGAAATTTTGCGTCCGTCAAAAAAAACGGACGACGGACCGTTTTTTTTGACGGACCGTTTTTTTTGACGGATCCATTGTAAAAATGCCTATCCTTGTCCGCAAACGTGAAAAAAATAGGACATGCACTATTTTTTTGATGGAATGAAAACACGGATCACGGATGCGGAACACAAACGGTTGACCATCCGCATTTTTTGACGGACCCATTGAAATGAATGGGGAAGCATCCTATCCGTGAAAAAAACAGAACGGACGCGGAAACAAACAACGGTCGTGTGCATGAGGCCTTAGGTTGCTGATAGAACAGTCAGAGTTGTCTAATCCTATATCCAAAAGCTCTTGTCTTGTCAGGTGTAAGATGTAATAGTGAAGCTGTTCTGAAAGAACAGACCCGAAAAGAGCACGAATAACACTGCTAACTTGCAAAATCTGAGGAGACGCTGAGCCTCGCGTGATGCACGCCTGATCAGGCGGGTGCAGGAGATGCGCCCGCCCGATAGCGGCCGGGGTCTGACTGTTATTAATAGCCAGACCCCTGCTGCATGCTCCAGCATCAGTGAAAATACAGATGCCGACGCATTAACCCTTGATGTGCCGCTGTCATCGCTGAACGCGGCACGTGCGATGTTATTGTGGAGATCGGAGCTGCCATCGGGTGCTGCTGTGACGGGGACCTGATGGCAGAAAAGTCAGCTCGATGTCTTCCCTTAGCCATCGTGGCTGCCTTCGGAGGAGCCTGTGAGATCCAGCCCCTGGATCTCACAGGCAACAGGCTGTAAGTGTATTACACAGTGCAATACACTTACAGCCAATGCATCCCAATACAGAAGTATTGTGATGCATTGTAAAGGGGATCAGACCCTCAAAAGTTGAAGTATCATACTGCGACAAAAAATAAAGTGTAAGAAAAAGTTAAAAAAATAAAGTTTTAAAAAAAATGTAAAAGTTTCAAGTAAAAAAACAAGGTTTCATTTTCCTAAAATAAGGTTAAAAAAAAGGGAAAAAAATAAAAGTAGACATATTAGGTATCGCCTTGTCCGTATCGACCGGCTCTTTAAAAATATCAAATGAACGAACACCATCAAAGAAATTAAATAAAAACTGTGCTAAAAAAACTTTTTTGTCAACTTACATCACTAACCAAGCGATCAAAAAGCGTATGCTCCCCAAAAATCATACTATTCTAGCCGTCACCTCATCCCACAAAAAATGAGCCCCTACATAAGACAATCGCCCCAAAAATAATAAAAACTATGGCTCACAGACTATGGAGACAAAATGTTTCAAAAATACTTTTATTGTGTTAAAAAAAGTAGACATATTATGTATCGCCACGTCCGTAACAACCTGCTCTATAAAAATACCATATGACTTAACCCCTCAGGTGAACACCGTAAAAAGATAAAATTAAATTGGTGTCAAAAAGCCATTTTTTTATCACCTTACATCACAAAAAGTGTAATACCAAGCTATTAAAAGTCATATGCACCCCAAAATAGTGCCAATCAAACTGTCATCTCATCCTGCAAAAAAGATACCCGACCTAAGACAATCGCCCAAAAAAACTATGGCTCTCAGACTATAGAGACACTAAAACATGATTTCTTTTTTGTTTAAAAATTATATTGTGTAAAACTTAAATAAAAAAAGTATGCATATTATGTATTGCCACGTGTGTAACGACCTGCCTTATAAAAAATACCACATGACCTAACCCCTCAGGTGAACACCGTCATTTTTAATAAAAACTGTGCTAAAAACATTTTTTGTCACCTTACATCACTAAAAGTGCAACACCAAGCGATCAAAAGGCATATTCCCCCAAAATAGTACCAATCTAACCGTCCCCTCATCCTGCAAAAATGAGCTCTTACCTAAGACAATCTCTCAAAAAGTAAAAAAAACTATGGCTCTCAGAATATGGAGACACTAAAACATTTTATTCATAAATGCTTTATTATGTAAAACTTAAACAAACAAAAAGTATACGTATTTGGTATTGTTGCACCGGTAAGAACCTGCTCTATAAAAATACCACATTATCTAACCTGCCAGATGAACACTGTAAATAACAAAAATAAAAACGGTGCCAAAACAGCTATTTTTTGTTACTTTGCCTCACAAAAGTGTAATATAGAGCAACAAAAATTATATCTACCCTTAAATAGTGCCAACAAAACTTCCACCTTATCCCGTAGTTTCCAAAATAGGGTCATTTTTGGGGACTTTCTACTCTAGGGGTGGATCAGGGGTCTTCAAATGTGACATGGCAGCTTAAAATTATCCCAGTGAAATCTGCCTTCCAAAATCCATACGGTGTTCCTTTCCTTCTGTGCCCTGCCATGTGCCCATACAGCAGTTTATGACCACAGATGCGGTGTTTCTGTAAAGTACAGAATCAGGGCAATAAATATTGAGCTTTGTATGGCTGTTAACCCTTGCTTTGTTAGCGTAAAAAATTGATTAAAATTGAAATTCTGACAAAAAGTGAATTTCTGAAATTTCCTCTCATTTTCCATTAATGCTTGTGGAACACCAAAAGGGTCTAAAATGGGGCCATTTATGGGTGGTTTCTATCATGTAAGCCTCACAAAGTGACTGACCTGAACTGGTTCTTAAAAAGTGGGTTTTGGACATTTTCTGAAAAATTTCAAGATTAGCTTCTAAACTTCTAAGTCTTCTAAAGTCCCCAAAAAATAAAATGGAATTCACAAAATGATCCAAACATGAAGTAGACATATGGGGAATGTAAAGTAATAACTATTGTTGGAGTTATTACTATCTATTATAAAGGTAGAGAAATTGAAATTAGCAAATTTGCAAATGTTTCCAAATTTTTGTAAATTTAGTATTTTTTATAAATAAAAATGAATATTTTTTACTCAATTTTATTACTGTCATGAAGTACAATATGTGACAAGAAAACAAAATCAGATTTGCCTGGATAAGTAAAAGCACTTTAAAGTTATTGCCACATAAAGTGACACACCTCAGATTTGCTAAAAATGGCCTGGGCAGAAAGGTGAAAAATGTCCGGTCCTGAAAGGGTTAAGCCTCAATCATCTGTTTACATATATTCAGTTTCAAAACGGTTTGCAATTTAAATTTCTGGTGGTATGTACTTGCATAGTCTGAAAATGGCAGCACTGATTAGATAGAGTAAGTCTGTGCAGGTACACACACCCAACTGGCTACCACCCCTCCCTTACTGCAGACTTCTAATATGCATTCAGAACTTCTGGTAGAAATAATAAAGGAATAGCACAACATAGAGCCATAAGAATAGATGCTTCAGAATTGCTATTACATGGGAAATGCATGAAGCTATTAAAACAGGCATGTCAGGAGTGGTGACAGGTCCTCTTTAAATACATGTGCTCCCATGGGGTTAAACTACCACAAGGATCTTATGTTCCATTATTGAGTAAACTGATAAAGAATATAGTTTAATAGGAATATGTATATATATATATATATATATATATATATATATATATATATATTATTTTAATATACTAATTTCTGCAATGTGTCTCTCCAGTTTCATCACCAATCCAATTTTGTTTCCAATCACATGGCCTTGCAGCCTAGTGAGGTATTCATACACAATTATTATTCAACTGGATTGGTCATGTGGTCGGCTTTAAAAGTATGGGCTTTCTTGGTGTTTATGTGCTACAACTAAGACCTCTACGGTCAGTCGAAACATATTAGCAATGTACAGGAGGGGATGTGTTTTTTAAAGATTTACTCTAGTTAACTTTTGGATTTAATTTACACGCTGGATCCTGTTTCTTCTATTTCTGACAATGATAACACTGACCAATCATCACAGTTGGGGGTGGAGCTGGAAATAACTGTTCATTGTATGCTGCATGCTTGCTTACATGCTGAGAGCATGAAGCAAAATGAAGACTACCAGGTAGCCATTCCTTTTTGCCCCTTGCTGTCAAAGCAAAATTGGGTAATGTCCTCCTGATGCCGTAAAGGCAAAATTGTTGCATACCACTAAACTCAGTGTACAAAGCTTGTCGCAGGTGAGCCAATGCCTGCCACCCATCTTTCTGACCAGGATGCCCCTCTACACTCCCAACTGAGTCACTGACCTCCTGCCACCTCTGGTTTACCAGGTAACAGAAGTCACAGCAGCAGCAGCCAAATCAGTTTTCTGCATATGACAGAGAATTTTTTTCATGTGTCATGCCAGAGTGACGCACATCAGCAAATGCATATGTACTACTTGCCTAACTAGGTTCAGTCCAACCTGGATTGTGCCCTTTCTCCAGCACATATCCTGTTACCTAAACCCATGGACTTTTAGGCAGGAAGATAAGAACAGTGGCTTGAACTAGCCCATTGTGCTATCGCTATAATGTCCTGTTTAGCCTTCAGTGTCATCTCGGAGAGACGAGGCTTTTCAGTGCAGCAGGTGGTGTCAAACACCCAAACTGACAAACTGGTTCTCCGCAAGTGTACAAAACGTCACATTTGTCAAAATAAATGAGGCATCTGTTATGTTAAGGTATAATTATTGCATCACTTGTTCAGAACAAGCCACAGTTTTTCCAATAACATTGTGTTTTTGGCAGAGTGAGCAAAAAGTGATCTAAAGATTGCATGCCAAAGGATCCTAAGGGGGCTTAATAAAAGTGTGAAAAAAAGAAAAAAATAAAGTTTTAAAAAATAAAAATTCAAATCACCTCATTTACCCATTATAAAAAACAAATAAACAATTAAAAAAGACATCATTTGCACCACTGCATCCCAAAACACCTGCACTATTAAAATATAAATATATTTATTTTATACAGTGAACACTGTAGCAGAAAAAAAAACTAAATGGCTGATTTACCGTTATTTCATCGCTTAACCCCCCCCCGCCAAAAAAAAAATAGCCTTCACACAGTTTCTTAGACATAAATAAAGAAAAGTTATGGGGATCAGAATATGGCAATGCAAAGATAAAAAATCTTTTTTCAAAAGTTTTTTTTTTTTTAAGCATTAAATCACAAGAAAAACTATATAAATACAATATCTGTGTAATCTCACTGGCCTTGGAAATGAGGGTAATAGGTCAGTTATTACAACATGTATAACACCGTTGAAACAAAACAAATCATAGAAACTGTGGTGGAATTGTGTTTTTTTTCCCAACTCCAACAATATGGAATTTTTTTTCCAGCTTCCCATTACATCATATGTACTATTAAATGTTGTCATTAGAATGTACAACTTGTCCCACAAAAATTACCGAAAAATAGTGCAAAACTAACACACACAAATGGAAAATTGCAAGTTCCTGATGGAGTCGAACAACATTTTGTCCCAATAAATGACACTGTTTAGAACTGTTTAATTTTTAAAAAGCATGACAAATACGTGTTTTAATTGTGGTTAACACTGTCAACCATGCTTTTACCTACAGTTATATATGACAGTGTCACTAACATTATTAACTATTTCAGTCCTTGTGTAAGGCTAGCTTCACATTTGCGTATTTTATTCCATTCGCTTCTTATTTCAATGAACAGTCTGCTAGAATGAACTGGAAACGGAATGTCCGCCAGTATAATGGGGTCCATCAGACATTCCGTTCGCATCTGGCTGACAAGCAGAGAAACCAATGGACGAAATTGCTGCATGCTATGGTTTGTGTCCAGACGACCCTTACATGATTGTTTACTTAAATATCATTACTGAAAGGAATACATTTCAGGACATTTATTATGCAACAGTAATTTAACATAGTAGCATAACTTTGAAAAAAGTTGCAATGTGGAACCTAGGGAAGGCAAAAATAAATGCCCATGAGTCAGAAGCCAATTTTCTTCATTCTAGGGGAAAAGTTCCTTCTAACATAAAAGTATGTCAATTAGAATAAATCTTTTGATCAACACCTCATCTCCAGTAATTTAGTCCAACTAGTATGACGTATAGTATTACTATTATATCCATATCAAATGTTTCTACTTCTTTTATTAGTTTACAGTTCTAGTCATAACTTATATTGTCTATATCATTTTACTTATATAAATTGTCAAGCTGTAATTTTACCAGAAGGGGCCCTTAGGGTTATTTCTTCTGACACTAGTAGTTACCCCCAAGAGAGCTAAGGGAATAGCTAAAACAGTAACAACTGAAAGAAGCCAAGAGTCAAAGAGAAATTATACTGAGGAAAGAATGGAGGGGAAGAACTTTATAAATAAACAGAATTCCAAAATATTGTACACATACTGAAGAATGAGATGTCATTGTACAGACAGACATCACATATTATAATTATTATTCTTTGCACTAATTTACCACAGGTAGGATATTCATAGTTTGATAAAGAATTTTTTTAAAGGGAATGTGACATCAGAAAACAACCTATTGTTTAAATCACAATTTTATGTTATACATTTTTATTTAGAATTTATGGTGATTTCTTTTTTTACAATTTTCAGTGTTGCGATCTATATAAAAAAAAAATTAAAAAAAAATGATGCAGTCAAGTATTCAAGTTCTTTTAGGGTAACACTTCGATAGCCATCTAGTTATCATAATAGGCAGAATTACAATGAAAGATATCACCTCTGAAAAGATAGCAGTCACAGATTATCTACTTCTTCCTGACATTTGCCCAGGTCACAGAGCATGCCTAGGAAACCATCCCATAGAAATCAATAAATTTCCCTCCAGTCTATTGTGACTATGGTCTAGGTGGCTACTTCAAAGAACAGGACGTTTTGACATATTTTAGTACGTATGACACTGGATGACCTGTTGCATGTGTGCTTGGCAGCTGAAAACATCTGTGTTGGTCCCATATGTGCTGCATTGCTGAGAAATATAAGATATATGTAAATGATCTTCTAGGAGCAACGGGGCATTGCAATACATCTAGAGGCTCTGCTCTTTCTGCAACTGCCATGCACTCTGCACGTTGATCGACAGGAATAGTCAGTGAAAATGTCATCACGCCTGGCCCTGTCAATCAAAATGGGGAGAGGGTGGAGCAATTGCAGAGAAAGTGGAGCCTCTAGCAATAAAGACAATGCCCCAGTTGCTTCTAGAAGCTCATTTGCATATATTAAAACACAAATTTTCTGCACTATATGGGCACCAGTTAACATGGGACCAACACAGCTGCCTTCAGCTGCCAAGCAGATATGCAACAGGTCACCAACTTTCATAGGTAGAAATCTGCTTACAGAAGCCCTTTAAATGCAGATAGTGATATAGAAAACTTTAAAAAAAAATTACCAAAAGTTCTAAAAAATATGTTTAACATAAAAACTTGATTCAAATAGGCCATTTTCTACCTACCTGCATGGTGTCTATTTAGTAGTGGCAGTGTAAGGCATTGCATCTTTATTCAAATGATGAGACAAAGCTGTAATCCTGTGCACCGCCGCTACTAGGTAGATACCATGCAGGTAGATGGCCCCATGTAAACAATGAAAGCACCACAATTCTGCCCTGGCCTTTTCAAACAGCTCATCAGCATGGGTGTTGAGAGTTGAAACACCCCCCTTCCCCCCACTGATATATTAATGGCCCAATCTGAGACTATCCCATCATATCCTGAATGTGGAACACCCCTTTAAGGTGCTAACTTAATTTCTTGTATGGGGCTTTAATTATCTGATTATTTGTTCAGTGTGGTGTAATAGGTTTTTATATTACTTCTTTGAATTTGCAAGTAAAGACAAAACTGCTAGATAAAGATGGTGCATTCATTGTCAACATTCAATGTGTATGGGAGGAAAGATTATTAAAATGATTGCTCATTGTCTCATCCCCATTTGGTTTGCATTTGCTGGCAGCACATTCCCTGTATAGATGGGGAGATGTTCTGCTGAAAAGGATTTTTATGCCAACATAAAAGATGCGATCAACTGACAGACAAGTTCGTTTTGTTGGCTGAACATTGGGCATGTTTACACATGGAAGTATGGCGGGAATGAAGGTTTACAAGGACATTCTGTTGTCTGTTTATCAGCTCATGTAGAATGACTTTAATTTTGCTTATGTTAACCTCTCTGTTAGAGCCAAGTCACAATCTTCCAGGTCCCAGAAGCTGTGATACTGTAAGTTGGCAGCCACATAGATGCTTTTCACTGGCATTACTGGCATTAATACAAGTAACACTACTTGCATTTCACTGGCAGGTACCAGGACAGCTAAACTGCCCTAGTAACTGCCAGTGAAATGCAAGTAGTGTTACTTTCCCATACCATTCAATAACTTTCCTTTGAATAACTTTACAGTTAAACTGTAGGAGTCAGCAGCAAACATTGTCATAATACTGAAAATATGTTAACAGGAAATACACAATTCAAATAAATATATGTACTCATAGAAAATTATATTTAATAGAGAAAGAGGAATCACAACAAAGAAAACATTTAGCATTTTGGTTAAGTTGTATACACAGGTCAGGAGAAGCATAACCTAATTCTCAAATCTATGAAAAAAACACACAATTCACAACTAAAATGCTATTAAATCTTATACTCCTGAACTCAGTGATGCAATAATTCTAATCAAAGATTAGCAAATTGACTTGGAATTCACTCGGAATTTACTCAAAATTAGTCTTAGACAAATCTGAGAGAGAAATGAGTAGCGCTCCTATAAAAAAAAGAGACAAACAAATTAGTTCTCCTTTCAAAAAGAAAGAAAGAAAACTAAATGTGTCCACACAACATTTCTCTGGAAAAGAGACATGGAAACTGGTCCTTCTTCCAAATGGAAAGGAGACACTGAGTGTCTTAAACCAGCAACCAGCCCTTTCTGGGTGACTGCCCATTATCAGAGCTGAGCAGAGAGAATTAGCTTAGCTGCCTGAGTGACCTTGGTTGGGGTAGTATTTAACCTTATGGAGAGTGCTGAGTACACGTGAGCAGTATTATGTAGTGATGAGCGGCAGGGGCAATTTTCGAATTTGCGATATTTTGTGAATATGTGGTAGAATATTCGGCATATATTCATGAATTTTCGTATTGTAAAAATCACATAATGCAAATTCATAACGTGAAATACAGGCATGGGTAACTTTGGCTACATTTTTCAAGCTGCTAGAAGTTTCCTGAGTTTATCCTGAGACTGGAGAAAATAGTTGGCACGGCAGAACATTACAATAGCTTTATATGAGATAGAGTGCTCCAATATATTCTCGATTACTCAAATTAGAATACTTTTTTGTCCTACATGCAACTTCACATTTTAGCAGTTCTGACTACATATTACTCAATGGTGCACTAAGTATTGTTGTGAACTTGAAATTGCTGCTTTCTCATCGGCCCACAAGCAAGAAGCAGGGAGAAATCATGTGTTCAGATGGAAAAAAAATGATGAATATTCGAAATTACAAATATATAGCACTATATTCTAAATATTTGTGAATTCTCAAAGTTGCAATATTTACGATTAAGATTTGCTATTCGAATATTCAAGCTCAACACTAGTATTGTGATCCAGGCAATGTTCCTCTAGGTTTCTGGGAAAAATATATGCAAAACAGCACATCTTACATCTGCTGGCATCAGAGTCTTAATTTTGCTTAACTTTATTTCCCTTTCAAAGAGAAGCTAATTTTATTATCTTTCCTGACTTTGTTAAAGGCAGTAAGTCATCTCTGATGTCCTACTGCTCAGTGATATATGAACATCCAGTGGATAGTCAGTAAGGGGTTAAAGATGGATCGCCAAAGCAAACTTTTGAATTCTAGGTCATGAAAGTAAAGGTTTTCTTCTGCCACATGGTGCAGGAAGGCGATGCTTCATGGACATGACTTATGTCCTCCCTGGTAATTGCTAAGTGATCTTATATTACATCATCATGCTCATTTTTATCACTAGAGATGAGAAAATCCAAATTCAGTCATTATTTGTATCATTAGTTGAATAAGTTCAGTTATGTCAGCAGATAAAATTCCAGCCCTTTCTTGATGGATAGCTGCCTCATGAGCACATTTCTCCTTCACCTATGGCACTAGGTATATATGCATACACAGATTGATCCATCATTTACTTCATGCTCTGAACAAAGAAGCTGTTGATCAATATTTCAGGTTTATACATCCTGACAGGAATTGCCATGAAAGAAAAAGCTCTTTAATGATTTCTGTCTATGTAGTAGTGATACAATATGCAATAAGCATGCAATTTGAGAGTCATTTTGAAGAACATGCTTGAAGGCTTTTGATATCATCAGATATGTGAAGCGAATACTAACTACCTGCCACAGAAATAATGCTAAAAAGTAATACATAAATGCAGGTTATGGAAAACCTACAATTACAGGACAATACATTAGTCTTTATATACTTTATCCTAATACGATTGTAGTTAATTAGCACCTTTTTTGGTAAAGTGTGGATGTATGAGATGAGAACATATGGTGTGTCTTACCCAGTTTGATGAACGCAGGTATTACCTCCTGTGGATATGGCATAAAAGTTAAACCAGCCATTTAAAGTTCGGGTAAATAAATATACCTAAGTGTAAAATAACTGGTAGGGCTAATGGTATATGGACTATAGACTTTATATGAGCCTGCACACTCTTCTGCTTGGCTTTCACATACTCTATCTGGAAAAAGTTCACCCAGAACGTAGGAGGCGCAGCATATAGCTGATCACTGCTACATTTTATTCCAGTAATCAATGGGAGTCTAAACAGACCCCAACCAACACATTAATATACTGTATTCTTTTTATGACAGGGGTCCTGTAAAGTGAATGTTATATTCAGAATTGCTCCAGAATTGTTATTTTATGTGGAATGCAAGTAGTTACTAAAACAGACATGTCAGGAAAGTGTACTCTTTAATTCTATGTCTAGGTGATTAGGAGCTCTATATAAAATAGACTCATCTGAAGGTAATATAAGGTATATAAATCAGCATATCATTTTGTAACCATTATTATTTATTTGTACAGAGTCATCATCTTCAGTTTTACATAGCATAATATTGAGGTTAGACACCTTATCAATTACCAAACACAGTGGGCAAAGACACTGGATATTAAAGGGTTGTCCCACTTTAGCAAATCGCATTGATCATGTAGACAAAGTTAACACAAGACACTTACTAATGTATTGTGATTGTCCATATTGCTTCCTTTTCTGGTTTGATTCATTTTTCCATCACATTATACACTGTTGATTTCCATGGTTATGACCACCCTGCAATCCAGCAATGGTGGCCATGCTTACACACTATATGAAAATGCCCTGGCAGGGTGGTCGTAAACCATGGAAACGAGTAGTATATAATATAGTGGAAAAATAAATCAGGCTAGCAAAGGAGGCAATTTGGACAATCACAATACATTAGTAGTGCCTTGTGTTAACTTTCTACGTGATAAATGCCATTTGCTGATATAAGACAACCCCTTTAATATATGTTTTTCTGCGTCACTATATTGCACCTGCACCATTTTTAGTTTGTGCCATATTTCTGAGTTTGATTGTTAAATGTGTCTAAATCTGTGATATATTAGAAAGTGGTAAAGCAAAGATGTGACACAATGATTTACAAAAATCCTATTTACAACACAACATGCCACAAATATCCCTGTTGCCACTAGGCTGTGTACTATCCAGAATGTTAAACCGCATTTAATATCACCTCCGATCTGGCATAGTTTTGGTCTAAACGTGCCGAAAACCATCTTAGACTGTGAAAAAACAAGGTGCAAACTAGGACAAGGGAAAAAGTTGGAAAAAGTTATCTAAAACACTTATGTCTAGCATGTCATAAATGAAAGAAAATTCTGGCGTATACACTTCATACATTTGACACAGCAAGTGTGTGCCACAAATTCTGGCACAGATCAAGATATTTTCCAGACACAGTGAGATTGATATATCTGCCACAGTGTGATACAGTCAAGTACAGATTTACAAGATACAGTAGGTAGAAGCCATACAAATTCCCACCTTATAAGGAATGAATGCAAATACTCAGGGAAGTCAGCAGCTCTAGACATATCGGGTAGAAACACCGGTTGAGGGAATCTTCAGGCCTGATTGTATGCTTGTTGGAAGAAGTGAATTTCCATTTGAAGGAAATCATAGTGTTTTGGCTCAAGTGGAACCAATCACTTCAATGGGGCCACAAAAAAACGGAAAGGACTCTGTGTGCATTCCTCATCGTATGTCTGCATGGCCTAAAAAATAGAACTTTTATTGTCCGCACACGGACAAATATAGGACTGTTCTGTTAGGGGCCAGCTGTTCTGTAAAATAGGGAATGCACATGGCTGGGATCTGTGTTTTGCGGATCCACAATTGGCAGACCGCAAAACATCCAATTGTCGGTGTGCATGAGCCCGTAGAAAGAGGAATGAAGTATGAAAAAAGAGATGTCTTGTTGCATGGTGGATGTTATCAATGAATTAAAGAAGAAATGTAAAACATAAAAGAATTGGAAGGGTATTTAAAGGTTAAAATAAAAAATTAGAATTAGATTATTTTGTGTGACGGACAGCTAGTGGCAGTACTAACAAAGAATGGTGGCATTAGAAGAACACCAGGAGTGGTAGAGCCATGTGTCAGAGTTGAGAATAGACTGAACTGGTGTCAACTAGTTATAAGCGAAGTTCGGGTTTAGTCAAACTTCAGGTCAAAGTTCGGGATCAAGTTCTGGTCCCCACTGAAGTCAATCGGGGCCAAACTTCACTTTTTTATTTTCCATTATAAGATAGTTACATCGGAAAATAATAGTATTCTTAAGACGGAATGCAAAACAATATGGCCATTTAGGGGTTAAAAAACAAACAACAACAACTCACCTCATCCACTTGATCATCCTGCAGCAGCTTCTTCTATCTTCACTGAACAGGACCTGTCAAAGGGCCTACGATATTCCTTGATGACGTCACCATGTGGCAGAGCGCGTGGCGTCATCGCGTGACAACGTAGTTCCCTTGGCAGGTCCTGTTCAGTGAAGATAGAAGAAGCTGCTGCAGTGTGATTAAGTGGATGAGGTGAGTTGTTTTTAACCCCTAAATGGCCATATTATTTGCATTTTGTCTTAAGAACACCATTATTTTCTGATATAACCATGTTATAATGGAAAATAATAACATCATAATGATAAAGTCCAGGTTCGGGTCCTATCTTCACATAGGAAGATGTTACAATCAATATTCTCGGAAAGCTCTGCACACTGGAAAGTAAACCATTAAAGTAGCATTCTGAGAACAACAAGGCCAGTAACAGCTATACCTATCTGCAAGGTGTGGGATTTTTAACAATTTAATTTCCAGAGTACAGTTTAAGGTAGATTTAAATGGGCAGATTATTAGAGACCAATGCTAGTTCATCTGGTGAAACAATCATTCATGGGCACTCCTAAATCAATGTTCCTGGGCGTCAGATCGAGCTTAGATCGAGCTAAGCAGCACTCTGCTGCCCAGAAGCAATGAATCTGTATGAGAAACAGTGATGACAGAAGCCATTGCTCATCCCCATACAGTGGAGCAGATCGCTGCATGCAGGGGCGTAGCTAGAAATGACTGGGCCCCATAGCAAAAAAATTTAGCCCCCCTCCCGGATCTCCCACCCCCACATGCCTATCAGACCTCCCACCCCTTCCAGAGCTCCCACCCAAACACCCCTCCAGGACCTCCCATCCCAACATCCAAACACCCCTCCTTAGATCCCCCTAAGTGTCATCCACAGATCCCCCTTGTCCCACAGATCCCCCTTAAGTGTCATCCACAGATCCCCTTTCCACAGATCCCCCTTAAGTGTCATCCACAGATCCCCCTTAAGTGTCATCCACAGATCCCCCTTAAGTGTCATCCACAGATCACCCTTAAGTGTCATCCACAGATCCCCCTTAAGTGTCATCCACAGATCCCCCTTAGGTGTCATCCACAGATCCCCTCTTAGGTGTCATCCACAGATCCCCCTCAGTGTCATCCACAGATCCTCCTTAAGTGTCATCCACAGATCCCCAATAAGTGCCATCCACATATCCCCCTTAAGTGCCATCCACAGATCCCCCTTAAGTGTCATCCACAGATCCCCTTAAGTGTCATCCACAGATCCCCCTTAAGTGCCACCTACAGATCCCTGCCCCTTAAGTGTCATCCACAGATCCCCCCCCTTAAGTGCCATCCACAGATCCCCCTTAAGTGCCATCCACAGATCCCCCCTTAAGTGTCATCCACAGATCCCCCTCAGTGTCATTCACAGATCCCCCCTCAGTGTCATCCACAGATCCCCCTCAGTGTCATCCACAGATCACCCCCCTCAGTGTCATCCACAGATCCCCCTCAGTGTCATCCACAGATCTCCTCCCCGCCGCCTCCTAGGTAATTTATTCACTGCACTCACTTGCCTCTAATTGAAGAAGCGCCGTAATCTCACACAGGCGCACTGGCAGAGGCCAGGAAGACGGCGCATGCGCACTTCGATGCCTCTGCCAGTGCGCCTGTGTGGAGATTACAGCGCTTCTCTTCAATTAGAGGCAAGTGAGTGCAGTGAATAAATTACCTAGGAGGCGGCGCTGGCAGGAGGAGGCGGCGCTGGACGGAAGGAGGCGGCGCTGGGCGGGAGGAGGCGCCTGCACACCCCAGCAAGACTGCGTTCCTCAGCTGGCGGCCCGGGCCCCCAGTGGCGTAGGGGCCCCATCTTTCAGTGAACAGCTCAGCTGAGTTGTTCTGATGCACAGGTGTAGAAAGGTAGATCATTCAATCGCTTCTTTATCCCTGCCTATCTCGCCCTCACAGAAGCTGCATCCTCACTAGTCAGAGCAGTGTGACGTGCGGCGCTACGTGACTCCAGCTTAAATAGAGGCTGGGTCACATGCTGCACTTGGCCAATCACAGCCATGCCATTAGTAGGCATGGCTGTGATGGGCTCTTAGGGCAAGAAGTAAAACGCTAGCTGATTGGCTGCTGTGCAGCCCTTCAGAAAGCGGGAAGTAATCGACGAACACCGGACCCGAACCCGAACTTTTTTGAAAATGTCCGGGTTCGGGTCCGTGTCACGGACACCCCAAAATTCGGTACGGACCCGAACGATTTTCGAACTTTTCGCTCAACACTACCTATGTCATTTCAATTCTGGAGCATCTTTTCTTATAACTGTATGTTGTGGCATTCTTCTATTATTCCTGCTAATAGTTTATGAATGAATCCCCAACTGGGTATTACAAATTAGGAGTTTGTCCCTGCACAGTATCATACTGGTATCACTAATTGGATAGAATGTGCAGGGGCACATAGAGTCTAAAGGACAGATGATCCAGAGTTGTCTTTTGATGTGGAATACAATTATTCACTTAAACACACTTGTCAAGAGTGGTGACGGGTCCTCTTTAAGTCTAGACTTGCAAAAGATTAATGACACAAATGACAAATATCGTGAGACAAGTGTAAACCTCGATTAACACTGACATGTCAATAAATTCCTTATAAGAACAAATAACCTAAATGGAAAATATTGTGTAAACCCCGCCGATGTATGTTCACCCTGCTACTGTACCTTATATAGGTCCTTTGCTTCCAATGAAAAATAAATAACAATCAACAAAACTGAGAGAAAGTGTGTTATAGAAATGTTCATCACCTAGTGAATAATACTTTCTCATGAAAAGCTTAACTGGGCTGCAGAGGGAGAGTTAAAAGTTCATTATTCCTATCTAGAAAAGAGAGAGCTATGAGAATAAAGCAACATATTTCCTTCTGGGATTTTCTTATACTGCATAATTTGCATGAATGGCGCTACATCAAAAGTACTGGGTGCCCTTTTTCAAATATTAATATGAAGCTTGTTTCAACTTCTTCCTTGACTTTGTGCCACCTTGTATCAAAGTAAGTTAAAAGTGGGGCTTGTTAGAAAAAAAATCAGTTTTGCCACTGTTTAAGCACTTAGTTAAAAATGTCAGTGCATTTGATCAATTTAAACTTTTCTCTCCAATCCTGAGAAACATTCACAATCTTTAAAATGAGCACTTTTTGACTATACTACCATGACTCATTCCTCTTGAGCAATCAAATATTTTATGTAAATTGTCTGAAAAACACAGTCATTTGGAACATTGAACTGAATGCACTATAGGTTATGCAATAGTTTAAAATATTGCTTTATATTGTATTCAGATATCATTTAGGTTCCACTGACAGTAGACAACAAATATTGCATAGACGTAATACTTACAGATAACTCAAAAATAAATGTGAATGCATTAAGACTTGAACTGGATTCATGAGTTATTCATTGCTAAAATGATAGCGTAGAGAATCAGAAAAATCAAACTAGTTGTTCTAGTTATTGGCACAATTGCAGTCTTTTACTTGTCTGTCAATAATATGTGTGCTGATTAAAGTCACATAGTTTTTCTTTGGACTGATTTAGGGCTCATGCACATGACCATTGTAGTTTTGCGGTCAATTTCACGAATCCGTTGTTCCGTGTCTGATGGTATTTTTTTCTGTTTTGTGTCTGCATCCATTCCGTTATGCCAGAAAACATATCCATATGGTTTCCGTATATCATCCGTTTTTGCGGATCGCAAAACAGAAACAGAAAATTTGTAATCATTACAGTAATGTACTTGTTCTGTCCCAGCACTGGGAGATTTCTTTGAGTATCATTACAGATCACATCTTCTATATTTCTGTGATTAGTTAGGTAACAGCACCATCTAGCAGTAGTAAAAATGTACTGCGCTTTGTTTTCTTGTTAATAAAGATTACTGCTTTGTAGGAGGTGCTAGGCATTCTGGGAAGGATAAGCCAAGTCTCTAGTCTACATACAGACTACAGGATATCAGCAGAGCCGTTCCATGCAGTTCTCCTTCTTAAGTTCCATAATCTTTGTGCAAGTATATCTGGTGTGGGACATCTACCTCTGTCTCAGGGATATTATGTTATGCAGTGCTGTCTAGCTAGGTATAAGTGTTACTCAGGGAAGAAGTTGGTATATTGTTAGATGCTAGACATGCAATCCATGTATAGGCAGCCATTTTGGATATCTGCTCAGTGTTATGCAATTGTTAGAATACATACAGTTATATGCTTTCTGCTGATACATGCTATGCTATATACTTATACTGTACATGTTATTTGTGTTTTTATAGTTTTACCTCAAATACTCCTGTTTTGCCGATAGACATGTTAGACTACAGAAAATTTCCTCTTATTTGGAAGACAGGAATAGTTCCGCTGAATGTCACACTGCACACTGTGTGAACGTGTATGAAGACAGAACAGTAAAACAGATTCTAGTCACCAGTGATAGTGGATCTGACTATACGGAGCCACCATCACACACACAGTCCTGCGTACAAGATTGCAGTGGTTGTCTACAGTCACAAGAAGTGAGAGTGCAGCCCCCAGTCCGTTTCTACATAGACAGAGTCCGCACAGAGACTTTAAACAGCCAGCAATCAGGCACACAATGTACACCAGCTGGGCATCATCATACAGGACCAAGTCACGAGCAAGCTGCTCTAGCAAATCCTCAATTATAGAAAAGGCTGCTCTCGCATGTGCAGAAGCTGAAGCAGTAAAAGTACGGTCTTCCTTTGCTGCACAAGAGATGTAACTAAAGCTGAGGCAAGCATATCAAGTAAGAGTACACCTGCAAGAATCACTGGAAGAAGAGACAGCACGCCTGCAAGCGTCAAAGAAAAGAAAGAGAGCATTACTGGAAGAAGAGACAGCACGCCTGCAAGCGTCAAAGGAAAGAGAGAGAGCATTACTAGAAAAGGAGAGAGTACTCCTGAAAGTGTCCACGCCTGCAAGCGTCAAAGGAAAGAGAGAGAGCATTACTAGAAAAGGAGAGAGTACTCCTGAAAGTGTCACTGGAAAGACTCATTGCAGAGAAAGAAGCAGCCGCCGCAGTAGCCAAAGCAGAGTTCCTAGAAGCCTTGGAGTTCCCCGAATCTGAGAAACACAGCCAAGTACTTGGACCAGACCTAGATCAACAAGATCCAACACAGCGTGTCTCAGAATACGTCCATCAGCATCCCAAGACAGAAGATCACTATGATCCAGTATATTAGCCAGCTTATACAGAGGACCAAAGATCCTACTTTGAACCACAGTAACTCCAAGCAGGACGGTATGCGACAACATGATGCTGACCACAACTACTGCGCTACAGAACGAAAGCTATAACCTTTGCTTCGACTTAAAGGGACACCCTTCATGTCAGGACGGTATTATACAGACTACCCTAAGCCAGAAACCCCTAAAAGGTATGGTGATACACAAAACAGGCAGCATAATAACAGTACACTGGGTAGTATCGGCACTAACCAGACAGCCATGGACTTCGCTAAGTTCTTTGATAAACGGTTACCAAAGTTCACTGATCGCCACGAGAACTACAGGGCATGGCGAACCTCCTTCCAGAATGCCATAAGAGACTTAGATCTTTCCAACAGTTAGAGTTAGATCTCTTGGTAAAGTGGATTGGAAGCGAGTCTGCTGACCACGCCAAAAGAATCAGAGACATTAACATAAACTATCTGAGCAAAGGCCTAAAGGTGGTGTGGGAAAGATTTGATGAGTGTTATGGGTCAATAGACGCTATAGAAAATGCTTTATTTAGGAGAATTGTTACTTTTCCTAGAATAGTGGGTAGGGGTTACCAAAAGTTCAGGGAACTCAGTGACTTGTTGATATAGATACAGGTTTCTCAAGCCAAAGGAGATCTGCCAGGCCTAGCATTCCTGGACACAGCCAGAGGTGTCAATCCGATTGTCCAAAAACTCCCTTATAATCTACAAGAAAAGTGGATCACGCATGGTTACCATTATAAACGGTTTCAGTAATGTACTATTCACCCCCTTCAGGGTGTTTGTAGACTTTGTCGATGAACAGGCAAGGATCAGAAAAAGATCCCAGTTTTGACTTTACAATGTCATGTCCCTCTACCCCTGGTGTCAAACCTCATAAAACACTAGTGGCAGCCAACAAAAGTAATGTTTCCTCCACAAGTTCTCCTTACAGGCCGTTTAAGTCTTCTCAATAAGAGAACATACCCAAAGATCTTACCAAAGAATGCCACATGCACAAGAAACCACATTCTCTACTAAAATGCAAAGCCTTCAGGGAGAAGTCTTTAGAGGACAGCAAATAATTCCTCAAGGAAAACAACATCTGCTTCAGGTGCTGTGCTACGACATCGCACTTCAGCCAAGAACTGTAAGGTCAGTGTGACATCCACAGAATGCGGCAGCACAAAACACAACATGACTTTACACCCTGGACCACCCTCTAAGGTATCACCCCAAGCAGAGAAGCATGACTGGAAGGAGATAGACAATGACATAGACACCCCAGTAGTGATGGACGAATATTGGCCGGGACAGTTTGCGAACCGTGCGTTCGCGGCAGACTCCATTGACTTTAATGGCAGACGAACCTGAAAAACCTTCAGGTCATATTTGCAGCCACCAAATACTTACTAGAAGTGCACAAATAGTCCCACAACATGGACAGTGACATACCATTGGCAAAAATTCCAACAAAAAATATGTATTTCAATCAGGGGCCATTTTTATGCGTCTTAAAGGGAAACTCTCAAAAATGTGCCCTGCTGGAGCCTAGAAAAATATTATGTTAGGCGACGGGAGTACAGGCCCTAAAAATTAGGCATTCATCTGGCAGAAAAGAACCTGTGATTATATGGCTGGAGGTACATTAGGCGGTCACTGGATAAAAATTTTACTGTAGGCCACTGGAGTACAGGCCCCCAAAATTAGGCATTCACCTGAGAGAAAAGAACTTGTGATTATGTGGCTGGAGGTACATTAGGCGGTCACTGGATAAAAATTTTACTGTAGGCCACTGGAGTACAGGCCCCAAAACTTAGGCATTCACCTGACAGAAAAGGCCTTTTATGCCGCGGTATATACATAAGACAAGGACCATTCTTTGTTCTGGGTGGTGGCGGATATGTGTGGACTGGCAGAAGGAAATTCAATTACACGTGGTCACCACAGGTGTTGAATTCCTCCGAGAACTATGCCTCATTTATTTTCAGTAACGTGATATAGTCCACAATGTCATGAGCTAGGCGGGTGCACTTACCGGTCACGATACCCCCTGCTGCGTTGAACGTCCTCTTGGACAGGAGATTCGATGAGGGGCAAGCTAAAAGTTCCATGGTAAATTGAACCAGCTCTGGCCACAGGTCAAGCCTGCATACCCAGTAGTCCAGGGGTTCCTCGCTTCTCAGAGTGTCCACATAGGCCATTACCTGATGTAGTCGGACACCTGTCAGTCTAGGCATTCCCTGAGGCTGGATCCGGAGGGCGGCTGTCGATGGTTTGGCTGCAAGAGATTTTCTTGGCCTGCTGCAAGACGTCCTGGACCCTGGGGTATTTGGCAACGAATCGTTGCACTACTAAGTTCAGGACGTGTGCCATGCACAGCACGTGTGTCATTTTGCCCTGTTTCAGCGTGCTCAGCAGGTTGGCACCATTGTCGCACACCACTTTACCAACTGTCAAATTGAGCAGGGTTAGCCACTGATCGGCCTGTGACCGCAGAGCTGAAAGCAGTGCAGGACCGGTGTGGCTCTTGGCTTCCAGGCACAACAGCCGCAGCACAGCATAGCAATGTCTCACCTGGGACGTTGAATAGGTTCTGGGGAGCTTGGGGGGTGCAGTAGAAGAGGCAGTAGTGGTGGAAAAGGAGAAGTCAGCCGAGGAGAAGAAGAGGCAGGCCTGCATGCAATCCTTGGTAGCGATGAGCGAGCATGCTCAACCGAGTATTGGTTCGGCTCGAGCATTGCTATGCTCGGCTCTCTGGTTTACTTGGCAGAGCACCACGTGTATTCATCGCATTGCTCGAGTCTCCTCCCCGCACGTTTGGCGCCTTCTAACCAGCCAATGAAGGTCCAGGTAAGTAATTCCCCTCAGTGTAAGGCCATAGCCATGTTAGCTGTAAGCCTTACACCGATTGGCTGGCCGGAACACGTGATACCATTTCATATAGGAGTTGAGGTTCAGCGCCCGGCTCATTCAGCATCAGGGAGAGCAGACAGTAGGCAGGGACAGATAGCATTTTGCTCTAAACTTACTGATTTCACTCCAAATACCTTATTAAAAGACCTAACAGTCCTTTTAAGGACTAGAGTGTGTATTTGACAGCAGTGCAGCACCTTTTATTTTTTTTTTTTTAAGAAGGGTTTGCTTAAGCACTATCTGGGACAGGCGTCACCAGGAAGGGACAGATAGTGCAGGGCTTTCTTTTTTAACTTCTAAAAGACAGAAAGATTTCTGATTAGTGACATCTACAATACGCCATCATTAAGCAGTGTGTTGGGCAGACATTATAAAAGGGACTTGATCACTACAGTGTTCCTTGGTACTGAGCTATACACTGCACCATAATAAAGCAGTGTGTTGGGCAGACATTAAAAAAGGAGCCTATTCACTACAGTGTTCCTTGGTACTGAGATATACACTGCACCACTATAAAGCAGTGTGTTGGGCAGACATTATAAGAAGGGGCTTATTCACTACAGTGTTCCTTGGTACTGAGATATACACTGCACAATCATAAAGCAGTGTGTTGGGCAGACATTATAAAAAGGGGCTTATTCACAACGGTGTTCCTGCTACCGAGATATACACTGCACCATTAGAGAAATTATTTGTTCTGGTGAAATTAACCTAACTTGTTCCACATCTGTGTGTGCATTCAATCCGCAACATATTAATTACTCCAGCAGAGAGTGATTTACATTTTGGCCACAGTTAACTATTTATGGGCACATCTGTGTGTGCGTTTAGGCCGCAACCGTATATACAATATTCCCGCAGAGAATACATTTTATTTAGGACAACTTTGTATCCAACATAGAACTACATCCGACTACACTGTGTATTGTCAAAATTACATTATCTCTAGGCTAGATGTAGTGCTGTAGTGCCGAAAATCTATATTTTTCTGTATCCAGTACCTTACTAGAAGCCAATACAGTGTGTATTGTAAATATTACATTATCTCTGGGCTAGTGTAGTGTCGAAAACTGTATTTTTCTGTATCCAGTACCCTACTGGAAGCCAATACGGTGTGTATTGTAAAAATTTCATTATCTGTGGCCTACTGTAGTGCAGAAAATTTGTATTTCTGTGTCTCTAATACATTACAGGAAGCCAATACAGCGTGTATTGTAAAAATTACATTATCTCTGGGCTAGTGTAGTGCCAAAAATTTGTATTTCTCTGTCTCCAGTACATTATAGCAAGCCAATACAGTGTATAATTTAAAAATGTCATTATCTGTGGCCTATTGTAGTGCCGAAAATTTGTATTTCTCTGTCTCCAGTATATAACAGCAAGCCAATACAGTGTGTACTGTAAAAATGTCATTATCTGTGGCCTACTGTAGTGCCGAAAATTTGTATTTCTCTGTCTCCAGTACATTACAGCAAGCCAATACAGTGTGTACTGTAAAAATTGCATTATCTCTCGGCTAGTGTATTCCTGAAAATCTTTATATTTCTGTAATCTGTACATTACAGCACGCCAAAACAGTGTGTACTGTAAAAATTTCATTATCTGTGGCCTACTGTAGTGTTGAAAATTTGTATTTCTCTGTCTCCAGTACAATACAGCAAGCCAATACAGTGTGTATTGTAAAAATGTAATTCTCTGTGGCCTAGTGTAGTGCCGAAAATTTGTATTTCTCTGTCTCCAGTACATTACAGCAAGCTAATATAGTGTGTATTGTAAAATTACATTATCTCTGGGCTAGTGTACTCCTGAAAATGTTCATTTTTCAGTTTCCAGTACATTACAGCAAGCCAATACAGTGTGTACTGTACAAATGTCATTATCTGGGGCCTACTATAGTGCCTAAAATTTGTATTTCTCTGTCTCCAGTACATTACAGCAAGCCAGTACAGTAAAAATTATATTATCGATGTAAAAATTACATTATCGCTGGGCTAGTGTACTCCTGAAAATCTTCATTTTTCAGTTTCCAGTACATTACAGCAAGCCAATACAGTGTGTACTGTAAAATTACATTATCTCTGGGCTAGTGTACTCCTGAGAATCTTCATTTTTCAGTTTCCATTACATTACAGCAAGCCAATATAGTGTGTACTGTAAAAATGTCATTATCTCTGGCCTACTGTAGAGCCAAAAATTTGTATTTCTCTGTCTCCAGTACATTACAACAAGCCAATACAGTAAAAATAACATTATTGCTGTGAAAATGATATTATTGCTGGGTTAGTGTACTCTAGAAAATCTTTATTTTTCTGTATTCAGTACATTATGCAAGCCAATACACTGTGTACTATAAAAATTAATTATCTGTGGTCTACTGTAGTGCCGAAAATTTGTATTGTAAAAATTACATTATCTCTGGGCTAGTGTACTCCTGAACATCTTTATTTTTCTGTATTCAGTACAATATAGCAAGCCAAAATATTGTGAACTGTAAAATTTCATTATCTATGGCCTACTATCTGTGGCATAGTGTCACTATCTGTGGCATAGTGTAGTGCCAAAGATTTGTATTTTTCTGTCTCCAGTACATTACTGCAGGCCAATACAGTGTGTATTGTAAAATTACAAGCACCAAGCACCCTTGAAGAGGTTCCTGAGATATTGTGCCCTGATTCCCAACCTCTTGAGCCTTTACAGTCTCAAGGAGATGACAGTGGTGAACCGCAATCATTCTTTCATGAGGTGGATGATGATGAGATACAGTTGCCAATCACTGAGGTGGGTGGTTAGGTCAAGTCAGGAGGAGGAGCAGAGTGAGGAAGTGGAAGAGGAGGTGGTGGACGATGAAGTCACTGACCCAACATGGTTAGGTGAAAAGACGAGCGTGGACAGCAGTACAGAGGGGAAGGGATCTGTAGCACTGCAACAGTCTGGTAGAGGCAGTTGGGTTGCAAAGGGAGATGTCGGCCAACACCAAACAGGCCCGCAACTGTTACACCGAGCACTCCCATGCGTAAATCTACCTTGCCAAGGGTTAGGTGTTCCACCGTATGGCGCATTTTTGAGGAAAGCGCAACGACAAAAGAGTTGTAGTTTGCAACCTGTGCCATACCAAAATGAGCTGGCGCATGAACACTAGAAACCTTACAACCAGCATGATCCGCCACATGGCATCCAAGCACCCTAATAAGTGGGCCAAACGCCTGGGTCCGCACTCTGCGCCTGCGGGTCCCACCACTACCTCCACTTCCCTGTGTTACTCACTGCTGGCAAATCCCTGGTGCAGGCCCGGATGCCACTCGCCCTGCACCTGGACCTTTGCATGAACTGTCAGCAACAACATCTACTTACCTGTCCCAGCGCAGCGTCCAAATATCGATAACACAGGCATTTGAACGCAAGCGCAAATACCCACCCACCCAACCACAGGCCATAGCACTAAATGAGCAACTTTCAAAATTACTGGCCCTTGAAATGCTGCCATTTACACTTGTGGATACTGAGGCCTTTCACAGGCTGTGCCTCGGCACGCATTCACTAGCTGCCACTATTTTTCATGGTGTGCCATGCTCGCCTTACATCAGCATGTGCCCCAGAACATTACCCGTGCCCTGACCAACGCACTTATTGGGAAGGATCACCTCACCATGGACACATGGACAAGTGCTGGTGGCCAGGAATGCTACATTTCCCTGACCGCTCACTGGGTCAATATTGTGCATGCCTGGAGTGAGTCAGACTCTGGGATGGCACAGGTACTACCCACGCCCAGGATTGTGGGCCCTACGTCCATCAGGGTCTCCGCCAGCAGCGATGTTACTGGCTCCAACCCCCACTTCTCCTCCTCCGCCGCCTCCTCCTCCACTTCCACCTCCAACAGAAGTCAGCCATCAGTCGCTAGCTGGAAGCAGTGTAGCACTGCTGTGGGTAAGCGTCAACAGGCCGTGCTAAAGCTGATCTGTTTAGGGGACAAACAGCACACCACCGCAGAGCTTTGGTAGGGTATAAGAGACCAGACCGAGCTGTGGCTCTCACCACTCAACCTAGAAACAGGCATGGTTGTGTCTGACAATGGCCGTAACTTGGTGGCGGCTTTGGAGTTCGGCAACTTGACACACATTCCATGCCTAGCCCACGTCTTAAACTTAGTGGTTCAGCTGTTTATCAAAACCTACCCCAATTTGCAGGAGCTACTAGTGAAGGCACGCCGCTTATGTGCTCATTTCTACAAGTCATGCACAGCTTCAGCCGGTCTGTCAACCGCTTGTGGCTTCCCGCCACCGACTGTTGTGTGACGTGAGCACGTGGTGGAACTCTACCTTCTACATGTTGGCCAGGCTTGTGAGCAGCAGACGGCAGTTGTGGAATACCAGCTGCAACATGGTAGCCGCCTTTCCAGTCAACTGCCACTATTCACAAGCGAGGAGTGGGCATTGATGTCAGACCTATGTGAGGTTTTAAAAACGTTGATGAATCAACATAGATGGTTAGTGTCGATGACACTATTATCAGTGTAACCATCCCACTGCTGTGTCTACTCAAACGATCGCTGCTCACAATTAAGGAGGATGCTTTGAATGTGGCAGACGAGGTCATGGGGGAGGAGATGACACAGCCAGACCTCCTCCAGTTTGTCTTCTCAGCACGAATTGGGCCATGAACAGGAGGAGGAGTAGGAGCTGGAAACACTTGCCTCTGCTACAGAGGCTAGTACCCATGGAACTTTAACTCCATCTGTTCAGCGTGGATGGGCAGAAGAGGAGGAGGATGAGGGTATGGAGAGTCATCCTGAAGTTGACATTTACGCCTTGCACGTTGGTACTCTGGCACACATGGCTGACTTCATGTTAGGCTGCCTTTCCGTGACCCTTGCGTTATACGCATTTTAGGTAACATAGGTTACTTGGTGTTCACCCTTCTTGACCCCGCTACAAAGAAAACTTCTCATCTCTCATTCCTGTGGTGGACAGGACGAGTTAAATTGTGCAATACCAGAAGGTACTTGTTAACAGATTGCTCCAAAATACTACAGTACTTCCTTAGGCAACCGAGGAAGGGAGACAAGGGAAACACACATTAGTTACAACAGAGGCAGGGCAACACTTTCCAAGGCATGGGACACTTTCATGACACCCCGCCAGCAACCTCAACCTGAATCGCGGCCTAGTGCTACAAGAAGGGAAACGTTTTGGAAGATGGTGAAAGAATACATTGCAGACCGTGTCAGCGTCCTAAATGATCCCTCAGTGCCTTACAACTACTTGGTGTCCAAGCTGGTGACGTGGCACGAACTACAGGTGAGAAGACCTTATAAAGCATTGGAGGTGAGGGACTGAAGGAGAGAGAACCCCATAAAACACTGCAGTGATGGCCTACAGGTGAGCAGACGGTTTAAAGCATTGGAGGTGAAGGCCTGAAGCCTAGCGAACCCCATAAAACATTGCAGTGATGGCCTACAGGTGAGCAGACTCCTTGCCATATAATCTCCTTGAGATATGAGGGGTTTGACTTATTAGATTTTTTCCATCCAAAAGTATTTTTTTTACCAAGTGACTGTTTAAATACCTCAGATCTATTATTAGACATGATTTCCCTGAAGGTTTGGGAATCGAGAATACTGGGGATTATACCCCTAACCCTACCTGAGGTTTCAGGGCGGCCAGAGAAAGAATTTCCAGAATTGAATTCTCCAAAAAGTATTTGGTTCTTCAAGGTTCTGAGACGAGATGAACCTGTCTGGAGGGTACAGAAATAAAGAAAGCGCATAGCCGTTTTGGATAGTGTTCAGGACCCAAGGGTCTTTTAGTCTTTGTACCCACACCAGAAAAAACAAAGACAGACGACCGCCTACTGGAGTATCTTAATTGTCAAAATTGTTGCTTCCTGTTAGGCCTAGGGCCCCTTTGAAATGCCACCCCTCTCCCTCTACCAGATGTCCGAGAAAATCTTGCTCTAGGGGGAGATCTATCTCTGTTGGAGAAGTACCTACAGAGTTGTCTAGAAGCTTGCGGTAAAGATTTACCCTCTGAGCCACTCATGAATGACTGGCCTGAAACCCTGTGAAATGCCCCTCTTCCTCCTGTTCCAAATCCTCTTCCATCATTGCCCAAGTGTTTTTTCAAGGAGACATAGAAGTGGTATTGTAAGGTTAAGAACGGCATCATCGGCACTGGCCATGGTGGTTGAATATTCAAAGCACTGCAACAAGGCACACAGGTCTCGCATGGAGGCCCACTTATTGGTGGTGAAGTGGTGCTGTTCCGCAGAGGAACTGACCCGTGCGTGCTGCAGCTGAAACTCCACTATCGCGTGTTGCTGCTCGCACAGTCTTTTCAGCATTTGCAAGGTGGAGTTCCACCTGGTGGGCACATCGCATATGAGGCGGTGAGCGGGAAGGCCAGGTTATGCTGCAGCGCAGACAGGCGAGCAGCAGCAGTGTGAGAATGCCGAAAGTGCACACAGTCGGACCGCACTTTCTGCAGCAGCTCTGACATGTCTGGGTAGTTTTTAAGGAATTTCTCCACCACCAATTTAGCACATGCACCAGGCAAGGGATGTGCGCCAAACCGGCTAGTCCCAGAGCTGCTAAGAGATTTTGCCCATTATCGCACATCACCAGGCCGGGCTTGAGGCTCACTGGCAGCAATCAATCATCGGTTTGTTCTTCTATGCCCCTCCACAGCTCCTGTGCGGTGTGGGGTTTGTCCCCAAACACATGAGTTTGAAAACTGCCTGCTGACGCTTACCCCTGGCTGTGCTGAAGTTGGTGGTGAAGTTCTTTCACTGACCGGATGAGGAGGTGGTAGAAGAGGAGGAAGCGGAGTAGGGGGAGGCAACAGAATGCAAAGAATAATGCCCTGCAATCCTCGGTGGTGGAGGGACATGCACCAAACCGCTATCCGCCTCGGGCCCAGCCGCAACTACATTTACCCAGTGTGCAGTTAGGGAGTTATAGCGTCCCTGTTCATACTTACTGGTCCATGTATCTGTGGATATGTGGACCTTGCCACAGATGGCGTTGCACAATGCACGCTTGATTTTATCCTCCACTTGGTTGTGCAGGGAAGGGACGGCTCGCCTGGAAAAGTAGTGGCGGCTGGGAATGACATACTGTGGGAAAGCCACCACCATCAGCTGTTTAAAACAGTCCATATCCACCAGACGAAATGACAGCATTTCAAAGGCCAGTAATTTTGAAATGCTGGCATTCAGGACCAGAGATCGAGGGTGGGTAGGTAGGTATTTTCTCTTCTCTCCAGTGTTTGGGAGATGGACAGCTGAATGCTTGCGTGTGATATGGTGGAGATGTTTGGTGATGATGACGGAGGTGGTGGTGTTGGTTTAACATCCTCTGCTTGCTGGGTGGTGGGTGCCACTGTGACTCCAGAGGTGGAGGAAGAGGCAGAGACAGCAGCAGAAGAGGAAGCTGGAGGAGCCTGAGACCTTTCTTGGTTTTTATGATGTTTACTCCACTGCAGTTCGTGCTTTGTATGTAGATGCCTGGTCATGCAGGTTGTGCTCAGGTTTAGAACGTTTATGCCTCGCTTCAGGCTCTGATGGCACAACATGCAAACCACTCGTGTCTTGTCGTCTGGACATTGTCTGAAGAACAGCCACGCCAATGAACTCCTTGAAGCTGGCTTTGGTGTGCTAGGTCCCTGAGTGCGGTGGGCAGTAGCAGGCATACTATCTCTACGACGGCCAGCCTCCGCTTTTGCAGCCTGCTCCCTCTTTTTCTGTGCTGTTGCCTTTGTGCAACCGCCGCTCTTCCTCAGAACTGCACACGTCACTAGCATGAACTTGAGTCCAGTCGGAGTCTAGGACCTCATTGTCCTCCACATCATCTTCCATCCATTCTTGACCCCTGCCTTCCTTGTTGGTCTGCACACTGCAGAAAGCCGCAGCAGTTGGCACCTGTGATTCGTCATCATCAGAGACGTGCTGCGGTGGTATTCCCATGTCCTCATCCTGTAATATAAGTGGTTGGGCATCAGTACATTCAATGTCTTCCACTTCTGGGGCAGGGCTATGTGGATGGCCTGGGGAAACCCTGCCAGCAGAGTCATTAAAAAGCATAAGAGTCTGCTGCATGACTTGGAGCTCAGGCTGCTTGGCTGCTTTGCAAGGGGTGAGGTGAAAGACTGATGGGCATGGCTTGCAGGTGCCAACTATGAGCTTTCTGCAGAGGAGTGGGTTGGAGATGCTGTGAAGGAACTGGCACCACTGTCAGCCACCCAAACTACTATCGCCTGTACTTGTTCTGGCCTCACCATTCATAGAGCGGCATTCGGGCCTAACAAATAACGCTGCAGGTTCTGTCGCCTACTTGCACCTGAGGAAGGTGTTTCACTTGGATCTGTAGCTGGCGCAGAACGGCCACATCCTCTCCCAGCAACAGGAGCTCCACCAACACCACCACGACCATGTTCACGTCCCTTATTTTATGTTCTCCTCATTGTTAGCATTCACCCATCAAACTAACAGATGGTTTATCTCAGGTGTTTAATTATATTTTGCTGCCAAGGTTAACAATTAAGTTCACTAACAGTAAGGCACTGCCCATGTCATAAACAGAATAAATTATTTTAGGTCACACAACAGTATAATGGAGCAATTCAATACAATTACTTCAATATTAACAAAAATATATTTTTCAAACCAACAATGTAACAGCAGAGGTTAACAGTTTAACCAGTTGCCGACCGCCGAACGCAGGATTGCGCCCTGGCGGCGGTCGGTTTATTCCTCTTGGACGCGCGAGGCGTCATCTCGCGAGACGCAAGATTTCCTGTGAACGCGCGCACGCTGCGTGGGCGCGCTTCACAGGATCGCGTCGGAAGAGTTAGAACTACAGCCTGCCAGCGCTGATCATGCGCTGGCAGGCTGTAGAAGTTAAAAATCACATATCAGACGCTGTTTTGTTAACAGCGTCTGATATGCTTGCTGATCGTTCCTTTGGTGGTCCCTTTGAAATGAAATGATACATGAACTTACCATGCCCCTCCGCGAATACTTTGGGGTGTCTTCTTTCTAAAATGGTGTCATTTGGGGGTATTTATACTTTCCTGGCATTCTAGCACCTGAAGAAACATGACAGGTGCTCAGAAAGTCAGAGCTGCTTCAAAATGCGGAAATTCACTTTTTGCACCATAGTTTGTAAACGCTATAACTTTTACCCAAACCAATAAATATACACTTATTGGATTTTTTTATCAAAGACATGTAGAACAATAAATTTTGCGTAAAATTTATATAGAAATGTAGTTTTTAAAAAAAAATTACAACAGAAAGTGAAAAATGTCATTTTTTGCAAAATTTCGGTCATTTTTGATTAATTGGATTTTTTTATCAAAGACATGTAGAACAATACATTTTGCATAAAATTTATATAGAAATGTAGTTTTTAAAAAAATTACAACAGAAAGGGAAAAATGTCATTTTTTTGCAAAAATTTCGGTCATTTTTTATTAATAGCAAAAAAGTTAAAATGTCAGCAGCAATGAAACACCACCAAATGAAAGCTCTATTAGTGAGAAGAAAAAGAGGTAAAATTCATTTGGGTGGTAAGTTGTATGATGGAGCAATAAACGGTAAGAGTAGCGTAGTGCAGAATTGTAAAAAGTGGCCTGGTCTGGGGGCTGAAGTGGTTAATTTGACTGTCAGAAATGCAGCGTACACCACAATTGTGCTATCTACCACAAAACCGGTGTTTTTGCAACCAACTATGCAAATGCGGAGTTCAAAAGGTTACTTAAAATGACTAGTGATATCGCGAACATAAAATTTTCCGTTCGCGAACGGCGAACGCGATCTTCCGCAAATGTTCGCGAACATGCGAACATTGCGAACCGCCATAGACTTTAATAGACAGGCGAATTTTAAAACCAAAGGGACTCCTTCTGGCCACAATAGTGATGGAAAAGTTGTTTCAAGGGGACTAACAACTGGACTGGGGCATGCCGGAGGGGATCCATGGCAAAACTCCCATGGAAAAATACCTAGTTGACGCAGAGTGTGGAAGTTGTAATCGCAATGCATTAATACAGGTTATACATCGCATTATGAATTCAACTTAGAGCTGGGTTCCTAATGGTTGTATTGCTAGAAATTCTAGCAATACAACCATTAGGAACCCAGCTCTAAGTTGATTCGCAATGCGATTAATATAACCTGTATTAATCGCATTGGGATTACAACTTAGATCTGTTCCTAATGGTTGTATTGCTAGAATATAATGAAGATTGCGAATATAGCGCTAAATTCTCAATCTTCGTTATATTCTAGCAATACAACCATTAGGAACCCAGCTCTAATTTGAATTCGCAATGCGATTAATACAGGTTATATTAATCGCATTGCGATTACAACTACTAACACTGCAGCTTCAGAATGAATCTAAGATGGATGCCGTCCTTGCTTTTTGATAGGAGGTGGGAGGGTCTGGGAGGGAGACTGATGTACTAGCCCTAAAAGGGCTTTTTGGGGTACTGTCAGGACGCTGTCCTTACAGCAGAGATCTGATGAGTCTTTCAGGACTGGAGTGGACACTGAATACACTAGCCTAGCTATCGATTTCCCTATTAAATCAGCAGCAACTACACTCTCCCTCCTCTCACTAAGACTGCAAATTCGAATGAATCTAAAATGGATGCTGTCCAGGAGATGGGAGGGTCTGGGAGGGAGGGTATGATAATTGGCTGGAATGCGTCTGCTGACTGTGATGTAGAGGGTCAAAGTTTACTCAATGATAGGGGTGGACCTAACATCGCATATGTTCAGCTCGCCGCGACGAACGCGCACAAGCTATGTTCGCCGGGAACTATTCGCCAGTGAATAGTTTGGGACATCTTATTTGCGAATTCAACTTAGAGATGGGTTCCGAATGGTTGTATTGCTAGAATATAACGAAGATTGAGAATTTAGCGCTATATTCTCAATCTTCGTTATATTCTAGCAATGCAACAAACCATTAGAACTCAGATCTAAGTTGAATTCTCAATGCGAATAATATAACCTGCATTAATCGCATTAGAATTAACTTAGAGCTGAGTTCCTAATGGTTGTTGTATTGCTAGAATATACGTTATATTTTAGCAATACAACCATTAGGAACTCAGCTCTAAGTTGTAATCGCAATGCGAATAATACTTACAATTATTAATCGCTTTGCGAATCCATTTGATGCCTCTATTTGATTGTATATGACGGTTGACTATGACTACGACCAACGTGCTGCTGCCTCCAAAGCAAGATATCTGAACCCCCAGGGCCATTTGGGCGTTTTTGATAAAAATGCATCAAAACGCATCTGCGTTTTATAATTTTTCATTTTCTAGTTTATTTTTTGTGTATTTTGCCACATTTGGTTGCATATTTACATTTGGTATAGGCAAATATGGTAGTCTAGATCATGTGTCTATACCAAAACCTAGGATCATTGTTTGACATCATATTTTCTAAGCCATGTAGCTGAATATAGATTTGGGCACAGTAATGATCTAGACTACCATATTTGCCTATACCAAATGTAAATATGCAACCAAATGTGGCAAAATACACAAAAAAATAAACTAGAAAATGAAAAATTATAAAAACGCAGATGCGTTTTGATGCGTTTTCTATCAAAAACGCCCAAATAGCCCCTGGGGGTTCAGATATCTTGCTTTGGAGGCAGTAGAACGTTGGTGGTAGTCATAGTCAGCCGTCATATACAATCAAATAGAGGCATTAAATGGATTCGCAAAGCGATTAATAATTGTAAGTATTATTCGCGATTGCGACATATCTGAGCTGAGTTCTAATGGTTGTATTGCTAGAATATAACATATATTCTAGCAATACAACAACCATTAGAACTCAGCTCTAAGTTGAATTCGCAATGCGATTAATGCAGGTTATATTAATCGCATTGAGAATTCAACTTAGATCTGAGTTCCTAATGGTTGTTGTATTGCTAGAATATAACGTAAGATTGAGAATATAGCGCTAAATTCGTTATCTTCGTTAAATTCTAGCAATACAACTATTAGGAACTCAGATCTAAGTTGTAATCGCAATGCGAATAATACAGGTTAAATTAATCGCATTGCGATTTACAATTACTATTACTGCAGCTTTAGAATGAATGTAAGATGGATCCTATCCTTGTGTTTAGATAGGAGGTGGGAGGGTCTGGGAGGGAGGGTATGCTGATTGGCTGGAATGTGTCTGCTGACTGTGAGGTACAGGGTCAAAGTTTGCTCAATAATAAAGTATAGGGGCGAACGCGAACATCGAATATGTTCGCCCGCCGTGGGCGGACGCGAACAAGCTATGTTCGCCGGGAACTGTTCGCTGGCGAATAGTTCGGGCCATCTCTAAAAATGACTGAAATACAGGGTAGGCCTCAGATCTGCTATGTAGCTCAAAACCAGTGTTTATTGCAATAAACTACAGAAATGCAGTATGTCACCCCAAATATTATAAAACAGTTTTTTCAGCGTCGTAGGCAAACGTGCTATGTGGCACAACAGTACGGGTTTATTAACCCAACTACAGAAATGCAGTATGTGACCCCAAAAATTATAAAACAGTTTTTTCAGCATTGTATGCAAATACACTCTGTGGTACAACAGTACGGGTTTGTCAACCCAACTACAGAAATGCAGTTTTTCACCGTAAAATTACTACTCCCTCTGTCCTCCAGCGCGCCCGGCAGGTGCGCAGTGGCGACTCTAGGATCAATATATAGGGGGCACAGAAGATACACAGTCAAAAATGTGGGGGCACTAATAATTTTCACCAGTTAATAATACTACTAAAAAAATAAATAAGTGTATATAAATAAGATAAAATACGAGAGTATTGCGATATGCAGAAATACCTTTTTATTCATTTATTTATTTTATTTATACACCATGCTGTACAGTATATGCAGGATGTACAGGATTATAATATATGCTGTCCAGCATGGTGTATGAACTATATTGTATATTGTACGGCATGGTGTATGGATTATACTTTATATTGTACGGCATAGTGCAAGGATTATAATGTATACTGTACATTAAATGTATAGAGGTTACACCATGCCGAACAATATAACCCCTGTGCCATGCAGTACAATATACAGTATACCCCCTACAAAGTGTAGAGATATGCTGTATATTGTGTGACATAGTGCATGCTATGTGTGTATACCATAAACATACTACACATAAAAACTTACAATTACTTGGCTTGGACCTTGAGATCTCAGACGACACTTCAACATTTTGGCTGGGGGTTAGGTCTAAGAACATGCCCCCTGGGCAGTATGGTTTTTGGTTCTTCCTCTTCGGACACTGTACAAGAGGTAACAGGGGTAATATAACTGAGAAGGGCTATCAGGGGACATTATACAGGGTAATATAACTTATATCACCTCTGTATAATGTCCCCTGATAGCCCTTCTCAGTTATATTACCTCTGTATATAATGTACCCTGATACCCCATAGTTATATTACCCCGCCCTGTATAATTTACCCAGATACCCTCAGTTATATTATATAACTGAAGGGTATCAGTTATACAGGGGTAATGAAGGGTATCAGTTATACAGGGGTAATATAACTGAAGAGGGCTATCAGGGGACATTATACTGGGGTAATGTAAGCTCATATTACCCCCATATAGTGTGTAATATCCCTCCTGAGTTACATTACCACTGTATAATATGTATCCTGATACTCTTAGTTATATTACCCCAGCGGGTAATATAACTACGGGATATCAGGGTACATAATTATACAGGGATAATATAACTCAGGAAGCCTATCAGTCATTATACATGGGTAATATAAGTTATATTGTACTCCTGATACCCCTCAGTTATATTATATAACTGAGGGGTATCAGGGGACATTATGGGTAATATAACTGAGGGGTATCAGGGACATTATACAGGGGTAATGTAAGCTATATTACCCCCGTATAATGTCTTATAGCCCTCCTCAGCTATGTTACCCCTGTATAATGTACAATTATATAACTGAGGGGTATCAGGGTACATTAGGGGTTATAACTGAGGAGGGGCTGGGGTAGCAGGCAGGCCATGAGGCTAGGTAGGATACGGTACATACTTGCTGGGGCCAGGGCAGGGCCAGGCATACTTCTTAGGGGTGCCTCTGGCTGGTGCTGTGGTGCAGGCGCAGCAGGCTCAGTCCTTATCCGAAGCTGGGGCCTGGGCACGGAGGCTCACTAGCAGCAGCAGCAGCAGCAGCAGCAGGCGCTCGCTCGGGCAGGCACACAGCGTGACGTGCTGACGTCAACTCTGCGGCTGCCGCGCTCCCAGCCTGTGCCCGCCCTGTACGCTCTGCCTCCGCTGGGAACACTGAAGCCGGCTTCCCTCCGCAGCCAGCCAGGGAGAGTGGAAGGACGGAAAGCCGAACAGTACACAGTGCTGCTGGTACTGACTGTGTGTCCCCTGTAGCGACGCCAATGGGGGGTATATTTCAGTTGGGGGCACATCGGGGACACAGCGTGATTTTGGGGGACCGTGGCCCCTCTGGCCCCCTTGCCGACGCCACTGCAGGTGCAGCAGCAGCGACGTGGTCAGTGGCCTGCCTGCCGCCCAGAGGCTGGGGAGCTGGCCTGCGCCCTGAGGCTGGAGCCTCCCAGCCTCTGTGTCGGCACGGCCCTGATGTGACCCCAAATATTATAAAACAGGTTTTACAGCGTTGTGTGCAAACGTGCTCTGTGGCACAACAGTACCGGTATTTTCACCGTAAAATTTTAAAACAGTTTTTCAGCGTTGTATGCAAACGTGCTCTGTGGCACAACAGTTCAGGTTTATTTACCCAACCACAGAAATGCAGTATGTAACCCCAAATATTATAAAACAGGTTTTTCAGCATTGTGTGCAAACGTGCTCTGTGGCACAACAGTACAGGTATTTTCACCGTAAAATTTTAAAACTGTTTTTCAGCGTTGTATGCAAACGTGCTCTGTGGCACAACAGTACGGGTTCATTAACCCAACTACAGAAATGCAGTTTTCACCGCAAAATTTTAAAATTGTTTTTTCAGCGTTGTATGCAAATGTGCTCTGTGGCACAACAGTATGTCACAGCAAAATTTTAATATAGGTTTTTCAGCAGTGTATGCAAATCTGCTCTGTGGTTCGACAGTACAGGTTTATTACAGCAACTACAGAAATGCACTATGTCACCGCAAAATTTTAAAATAGGTTTTTCAGCGGTATATACAAATGTGCTCGGTGGTGCCACAGTACGGGTTTATTCCACCAACTACAAAAATGCCATGTCCTCTCCCAGCAACAGGAGCTCCACCAACACCACCACGATCATGCCCACGTCCCTTATTTGATATTCTTCTCATTGTTTGCGTTCACCCACCAAACTAACAGATGGTTTATCTCCGGTGTCAATTTAACTGCCAATTGTCAACAATTAAGTTCACTACAGTAAGGCAGTGCCCGTGTCATAAACAGAATACATTTCTTTAGGTCACACAACAGTTTAACGGAGCAATTCAATAGAATTACTTCACTATCACCAAAAATTTGATTTTTCAAACCAACAATGTAAAAGCAGAAGTTAACGGTTTAATTTGACTTTCAGAAATGCAGTGTACACCACTAATGTGCTATCTACCAAAAAACCTATCTGTTTGCAACTAACTATGTAAATGCAGAGTTCAAAAGGTTACTTAAAATAACTGAAATACAGGGTAGGCCTCAGATCTGCCATGTAGCACAAAACCAGTGTTTATTGCAACAAACTACAGAAATGCAGTATGTCCCTGCTAAATTTTAAAATAGGTTTTTCAGCGTTCTATGCAAAAGTACTCTGTGGAACAACAATACCGGTTTATTTCCACCAAATACACAAATGCTGTATATCACTGCTAATTTTTAAAATAAGTTTTTCAGAGGTGTATGCAAACGTTATCTGTGGTACGACAGTACAGGTTTATTCCACCAACTACAGAAATGCACTATGAGGCTGGGTCACATGCTGCACTTAGCCAATCCCAGCCATGCCAATAGTAGGCATGGCTGTGATGGCTTGTTAGGGCAAAGTAGTGAAACGCTTGATGATTGGCTGCCCTGCAGCCTTTCAAAAAGCGGGAAGAAATCGCCGAACAACGAACTCAAACTTTTACGGAAATGTTCGGTACAAACCCGAACTTTAAAGTTCGGGTTCGCTCAACCCTAAGGCCCCTTTCATACAGGCGAGTTTTCCATGCGGGTGCAATGCGTGAGGTGAACGCATTGCACCCGCACTGAATCCGGACCCATTCATTTCAATGGGGCTGTGTACATGAGCGCTGATTTTCTCGCATCACTTTTGCGTTGCGTAAAAATCGCAGCATTCTCTATATTCTTTTTCACGCAACGCAGGCCCCATAGAAGTGAATGGGGCTGCAGAAAAATCGCAAGCATCCGCAAGCAAGTGCTGATGCGGTGTGATTTTCCCGCATGGTTGCTAGGAGACGATCGGGATGGGGACCCGATCTTTATTATTTTCCCTTATAACATAGTTATAAAGGAAAATAATAGCATTCTCAATAGAGAATGCAAAGTAAAAAGGGCAAGAGAGGGTTAAAAATAATAAAAAAAATGAACTCACCCCCTCTATTTGATGGCGTTGCTGCCTGTGTTCTGTATTCAGCTGGGCAGGGGGTGAAGGACCTTCAGTGACGTCTCTGGGTCACATGGTCCAATCACCTGCTTCCGTGACGCCCGTGTGAAAGAGGCCTAACAGTGACCAAAAAATGGCTGTATTTTATGGTGTTCCTCTAAGGGGCATATCATGTGATATTTTTATACAACCGGTCGATACGTATATGGCGATACCTAATATGTCTACTAATCCTTTCCTTAATTATGGGAAAGCTTTTATTTTTTTTATGTAAAACACTTTTTTTTAAACTTTTCTTTTTACTTTATTTCCCAGCCATCAGGTCCCCGATGGTGACGGGGACCTTTCACAGAAATTGAACATGCCTCGGTCAGCGCTAATCCGAGTTAGGATTAATGTGCTGGCATTTGGGTTTTCACCTATGCCCGTGCACACAGCAATAGCTGTACGGTGCTGGGAATTAAGTTACACTCTGCAGTGCCATACAGTTACGGTGGCCGTATCCTATGGGTTACAGCTTAGCTCCAATTTAGGAATATTTGTTTTTGAAAATGCTAAAGTTTGTAGAGTCGTCAAGATAACATTTTCTTCATTTGACCGTTGGACAGTAGACAGCTGTTATAGTAGGTGGCCATACATTTCTCCTACAATGGCCACTGCTGGACAAATGCAGTATTACATGTTGACAATGTAAATAAATGGTTCCCCATGTAGCACATAGATGGCTGGGTCTGTCAAATTGTGATACACTATTTGTTAGGAGCTCTAATAGAGTATATGGAAAGGGATATAGTCATCGTGACACATTTTATCCACAACTGTATCACAATAAAGAATATGTAAGTTTGTACTTTGCAACACTAAAGGAAAAAAGCAAACATGCTTTTATTTTCTCCACTTCTTTATATAGTTCAGTTAATCTGTAGAGTTCTAACATGCTGCCCCTTATACTTACAGTCAGTGTAATTTAAGTGCAACTTTATTGAAGCTATCGGTTATCTTGAGTTTCCTATGACCTCATGAACTGATCCGTCAGGCAATGCCGGTACCTGTCAATTAGTACATACCTGGTAGTCTTATGGAATTTTACAACTGTACAGTATTTGACAATATTTAGGAAATACAATGTCTTGTTTTCTTATAACAGATGTGATAAATTTTGCTTGTTGAACTATCCTGCTGTAGACTCCACTAGCGAGATCTACTTTTGTCGAGTTTTATTTTTTACAGTTGTAAAATAACCACCAGTAATTCAGACAAAGCCGCAAAATGAGTTATTGTTATATTAATGCTACAACAAAGATGATTTTTTTGGAATGGAAAAAGAACTTTCTGTGATATGAAGTTCCATTAGTACATCTTACAAAATTACATTGAACTGGGATAAACGTATCATATTTCAACAGTTTATGTGACTGCACAACAGCTCGTACCCTCCAGCAAATCAGTTCAGGTATTTAGGGATTTGTTACTGCCATTGAGGTGAGATCTGCAGGTGTTGATGGACTGTAGGAATTTCAAAATAACAAGTATTGTCACAGCTAGCACTGGAGATAATAAAGGAATCTTGGTACTTTGCTGTAATATTTTTCTATTATGTTATTTTAAATGTGTTGTGTTATGCTCCATCCTTCATTGTCTCAAAACAGAGTTGTAAATTTTTTGTGCACAATAAATATGCTGCCAGTTATCAGATAGCACTGAACTCAGTCGTATTATCTTTCTGTAACCTATTTCATTGAATTGAACTAAAGATTACTGAGAAAAATTAAGTGTTCCTAATTGAAATAGTGGTAGCAACAGCTATAAAATATAAAAATTATACTTTGTACCTTAGGCTACATTCACACGTCCATAGTCTATTGCGGGTCCAGTAAATTGCAATACACAGGGCCGGCACCCCTATAGGAATGCCTATTCTTGTCCGCTATTGCAGACAAGAATAGTACATGTTCTCTGTTCTATTTTGTTCTATGTTCTATTTTTTGTTCTATGTACTATGTTCTATGTTCTATTTTGTTCTATGCTCTATGTTCTATTGTTTTCGGGAGCCATGGACCGAAGTAAGGAACTGTGGACCGGAATGCAGTGTGGACAGCACAATGTGTGCTGTCCACATCCTTTCCACCCCAATCGAAAATGAATGGGTCCGACCCGTTCCGCAGAATTGAGGAACGGATGCAGACCCATTGTACGGACGTGTGAATGGACCCTTAAAGTGGTTTTCCACATCTGGCAGCTTCACCTATGTGAAAAATGGCTCCTTTTCTACCCATACCCCAGGTGAATGTCCCAGAAGTCAGCTCCACATTTATCAGATGATTTTAGCATTTCCTGTAAATAATTTTTTTTCATTTATATCATTTCAAATACTGTAATAAAGACAAAAAACAGTACAGCAATATACCCTATTTTTTACACAACAAACCCACCCATTCCCCATAGAGAGCGAGGAAAGACCCACAAAAAGAAAAAGAAAAAAATTACAATTATTCCCATTTTTCACCAAACATATTTTATTAAGCCAGTGGTTCCACAGTTTACTAAAATGGTCCTTCATCCCCCTATTATTATATATTATCATTTCCATTTTTATCATATTATTCACAATTTTCTTCCATTCATTCACAGAAGGATGATCTTTTTCTGTCCATTTTCTCAAAATAAGCAATTTTGCCTGAAACAGAAGCTTACAGAGTACTTGTTTCACAACCTTCCGCAAACCCAAATGTTCTGTACTCTCTAGTATACAGGCCACTGTGTCACCATATATTTGTACTCCTAAAGCTTTATCAATAAAAGCTTCTATTTCAGACCAATATCTAAACAACTTGGTGGGCAATGTAACCTATGAATAAGAAAGAACTGAGAAACCCCGTGTGAGGCCCTTAAAGGGCTTCTGTCACCCCCCAAAAGTCATTTTTCTTTTTTGGGCTTACTAAAATCCTTATAGGGTGATTATTCTATATATACTGTTTTTACCTTTTTCTGTTGGTTATTTTCGCTAAAAAATGCACTTTTTAAATATGTAAATTACCTTGCTACCAGCAAGTAGGGCGGTTACTTGCTGGTAGCCGCCGCATCCTCCTTTCAAAACGCCCCCTCCTCCTGTTGAGTGACAGGGCCAGCGGCGCTCTCCTCCTCTGGCTGGCCCTGTCTCAGTTCATAATCGCGCGCCTGCGCCCGTCCCAGTCTTCAGTTCACTGAGAGGAGGGCGCTCGCTCGGCCGCTCCTTCCTCAGTGCGCCTGCGCCGATGATGTCACATCTACACCCGGAAGAGAAGATGCCGTCGACTTCTCTTCCAGGTGTAGAATGTGACGTCATCAGCGCAAGCGCACTGAAGGGAGCGACGGCGAGCATCCTCTCAGTGCGCCTGCGCCTGACTGATGACTGGGAGGCGCAGGCGAGAGCTGGAGACGAGGCTAAGGCTAGCCAGAAGGAGAAGAGCGCTCGCTGGCCTGTCTCCAACAGGAGGAGAGGGCGTTTGAAAGGAGGATGCGGCGACTACCAGCAAGTAACTGCCCTACTTGCGGTAGCAGGTAATTTCATATTTAAAAAGTGCGTTTGCGAAAATAACCAACAGAAAAAGGTAAAAACAGTATATATAGAATAATCGCCCTATAAGGATTTTAGTAAGCCCAAAAAAGAAAAATGACTTTTGGGGGGTGACAGAAGCCCTTTAATGACACAAAAGGCCTATTACTTGATACATCTTTCTACTTAACATCTGACAAACCATTATTTTTCTTTAGCTACTATTTAAATTTTTGTTTGTATTTCACCCATAAATATTTTATCTCCTTGAAATACTACCTTTATCCTTTCTATTTCCAAGGAAGTGATTAATGTTCTCAGAAAGGGATTTTTTTTATTTCTCTAGATCAACTGATGAATTAATTGCATCCCTAATTTGTAAATACTTAAAAAATCATTTTTTATCAAAGTTTCAAAGTCCTTCAATATATCCCCCTCAAAAATGTGACTTAGCAAACATATTCCTCTATTTTCCCAATTTACATACTGCTTAACCACCTCAGCCCCCCTAGCTTAAACACCCTTAATGACCAGGCCACTTTTTACAATTCTGCACTACACTACTTTCACCGTTTATTGCTCCGTCATGCAACTTACCACCCAAATGAATTTTACCTCCTTTTCTTCTCACTAATAGAGCTTTCATTTGGTGGTATTTTATTGCTGCTGACATTTTTACTATGCTATTTACTGCTATTAATCAAAAATGACTGAAATGTTTGCAAAAAAATGACATTTTTCACTTTCTGTTGTAAATTCTTTTTTAAAAAAACTACATTTCTATATAAATTTTTCGCAAAATGTATTGTTCTACATGTCTTTGATAAAAATAAAATCCAATAAGTGTATATTTATTGGTTTGAGTAAAAGTTATAGCGTTTACAAACTATGGTGCAAAAAAGTGAATTTCCGCATTTTGAAGCAGCTCTGACTTTATGAGCACCTGTCATGTTTCTTCAGGTGCTTGAATGCCAGGATAGTATAAATAGCCCCCAAATGACACCATTTTAGAAAGAAGACACCCAAAAGTATTCACGAAGGGTCATCATGAGTTCATGTATTATTTCATTTTTTTTCACAAGTTAGCGGAAAATGACATTTTCTGAGGAAAAGAAAATAATAATAAAGTTTCCATTTCTGCTAACTTCTGGCAGAAAAAAAATAAAATCTCCCACGGACTCACTATGCCCCTCAGTGAATACCTTAGGGTGTCTACTTTATGAAATGGGGTCATTTGTGGGGTGTGTTTACTGTTCTGGCATTTTGGGCGGGAGCTAAATTGTGAGCATTCCTGTAAAACCTAAAGGTACTCGTTGGAATTTGGGCCCTTTGCGCACCCAGGCTGCAAAAAGTGTCACTCATGTGGTATCGCCGTACTTAGAGAAGTAGGGCAATGTGTTTTAGGGTGTACTTTTACATATACCCATGTTGTGTGAGAGAAATATCTCTGTAAACTGACAACTTTGTATAAAAAATTTAAAAAGTTGTCATTTACAGAGATATTTCTCACACCAGCAGCGTATATGTAAAAATACACCCCAAAACACATTGCCCTACTTCTCCTGAGTACGGCGATACCACATGTGTGACACTTTTTGCCGCCAGCTGCATAAGAGGCAAATTCCAAAAAGTACCTACTAGAGATTTCACAGGGCATTTTTATGCATTTAGATTCCAGACTTCTTCTCACGCTTTAGAGACGCTTTAGAAAACAAAAATTAAAATAAAAAATATCAATTTCCGCTAACTTGTGCAAAAAAATAAAATTCTGTGAACTCGACATGCCCCTCACGGAATACCTTGGGGTGTCTTCTTTCCAAAATGGGGTCACTTGTGGAGTATTTATACTGCCCTGGCATTTTAGGGAACCTAAAGCGTGAGGAGAAAAATGCGTAAAAATGCCCTCCTAAAAGGTATTCATTGGAATTTGGGCCCCTTTGCGCATCTCGGCTGCAAAAAAGTGTCACACATCACAACTCGCGAGATGGCGCACGGATGCGTCCAGCCAGAGCAACAGGACCGCCGGCCGGATGCATCCGTGCGTTAGGCGGTCCTTAGGTGGTTAATTTTCAGAATTTTATTCAAATTAATATTATTCCATATTGGAGTGTATTCTAAATAAACTTTTATCCCCATTATTTTTTAAATTTCTTTCCACAACATAATCTATTAAATTAAATATTTTATTATCAGTGCTTATGTTCCCCAAAAGATTCTAGAACCTCCACCAATTTACCCTGTTTAGCCTTATCCCCCATTTTCATTAAAGTCAATCTCAATATTGGGCTTACTTCCCCTTCCTTCATATTCCCAAATTGTGCAACCAAAAAATATGAGTACCAATTTGGAAGCGACAAACCCTCCTTTTTAATAGGTAATTGAAGAATTTCCTTTTTCATCCTAGGTGTACCTCCCTTCCAAATAAACTCCCTCATTTCCTTATCAATCATCCTAAACACATTTTTCGACAACCACACTGGAGCATTTTGTAATGCAAACAGGACCTTAGGAAGAAATACCATCTTTACCAAATTAATTCGACCCATCATTGATAATGGTAATATTTTGCAAATATGGATTTTCTTTCTCAGTTCCCTTTAAAGAGGGGCTTTAATTTTACATACTCCTCCAAATGTTTTGAAATGTTTATTTCTAAACATTTAAAACTACCACCTCTATCCACTATGTGCACATCTAAACTTGTATTCAAATTATCCTCACCTAATCAACCAAATCAAATTGTGATTTTTCCCAGTTTATTTTCAATCCTGAAAAATATCCAAACTTATTAATTATAGTCATTACTTTACTAAGTTCCACCTCAGTGTTCCCCAAAAACAACAAAATATCATTAGCGTACAACGTTATTTTTTCATTAATACTTCCGTATTTAAAACCTTTAAACTCAGTCAACGGCTAAAGAGCTGCGGGGATAGGGGACATCCTGCTTGGTGCCTCTCGAAAGGGCAAAGGGAGGGACATCACCCCCATCCACCGAGCTCTAGGATTTGAATATGCCAAACTAATCCAATTTATAAATCTATCCCTAAAACATTTAAGAACCTTCCATAAATAATCCCATTCTATACAATCAAATACTTTAATTGCATCCAATGACAATATACCTTTCCTACTATCCTTTTCTCTATTTCCCTCTATAGTAGTAAATACCCTCCTCATATTAGAACTTATCAATCTCCCAGGGATAAATTCCATTTGATCTTCATTTATTATCGTTTTTATTATTTTTGATAGACTATCTGCTAAAATTTTAGCTAATATTTTTATATCCTTGTTCAACAGTGATATACTGTAGGTCTATATGATTCTGGTTTTAATAGGTCCTTTCCAGCCTTGGGTATTAAAACAATAGTAGCTTCTTCCATAACTTTTTTGTCCTCATAGCATCACACAGGGTTTCCTTTAATTCTGGTAGTAGTATTTGACTAAAATCCGTATATATTTTGAATGGTAGTCCGTCTCCCCTGGCGCTTTCAAATCCCTGATGAATCTGAAAGCCCTTACTAGCTCTTCCAACTGTATTTATTTCTCAAATTGTTCTCTTTGCATTGCTTCCAGTCTCTTAAAGACAAACAATTTAAATATTGACATAATTCCTCCTTCTCAAAGAATATTTTTTATTTATATAGATCTTGATAATAAGCCCCAAAAACCTCACTTATCTGATCCGGGGGTTTTTACAATCTGACCCTTATTATTTTTTATTGTCCCTATCCTTGATTTTTTTTGATGATTTTTAATTATATTAGCTGAGTTCTTACGCACTTTTTACCCTCTGAGAAGAACTTAGTCGCCAGGAGAAACAATGTAGTTTGAGATTTTTCAATGTATATATCTTTGACTCTTTCTTGTTCCTCCTCCCATTTTTTCAGCTTTTCTAATAAAGAACCCGCTGCGCAACTCGCTTTTGCTTTTTCTAATTTCTGTTCTGCTATCTTAGTTTTTCTTTTGTTCTTTTTCCCAATAATTCACTTTATTAAACAATATTCCTCTCAAAAGCCATTGCCGCATCCCATACTACTTGTTTATTAGTTGAATCTTTATTAACCTGAAAAAAGACCTTCAGTTCTTTCTTAATTTCTTCCTTATCTTTAACAGAGTCAATCAATGGGGATAAAACTTAAATAATAAAGGGACCTGCTTGGCCATAAGATCGATCTTTATAACAACAGAGCAATGGTCTGAAAGGACCATAGGAACATATTTTAATTATATTTTATTTTTTCCAACAATTTTTTATTTCCCAGGATCAAATCTATCCATTCCTTGACCAAGTTTGATGTGTTTTGAATACCAAGAGTAAACTCTTTCTTCCGGATTTAATAAGCGTCAAACATCAACCTAATTAAACTTCGGCTATTTGATTAGCCAGATTAGTATTAAGCAATGAAATTTTACTATTGGATAATCTATCTTTAATTGGATCCATCACCGCATTATAATCTCTTACCACAACCAATATACAATCTTACCTATCAAGCATATAATTATGCAGATCGCAAAAGCACATCATATGGCGGTGGAATGTAAATATTAGCTATTACCAATTGTACATCATTTATACTACTCTGTAAGAAGAGATACCTGCCACAGTCATCTGCTTTACATGCCACAAATTCATAATTAACTTTATTATATATTAAATGGGTACTCCTCTCGAATAGGATGTATATACAGAATGATAACAACCCTCTATCCATTTTTTTCCAACCACCTCACAGAATCTATATCCAAATGTGTTTCCTGAAGGCAGATGACGGCTGGCATGTATCCCTCATCCAGTCAAAGATACCAAACCTTTTCAATCTTTCTCTTAATCCCCGTACATTAAGTGAAATTACTCTCAACATTCACAAAAGAGAAAGAAAAGCACAAAACCCCTGTCTCTCCTCTTTCTCCCCCTTGGGGAAACAACCCCACCCATCCACCACACCTACCCCACCATCCCTCCCAACCCCATCCCCAATTGCTCCTGATTCCAAAGAAAAATGAGAGCACCTCATCTGATCATAAACCCCCAATCCCCCCCCCCCCCTTAGACACTGAATACAGAAACAACCCATAGCAAGCTTGAGCAACCAAAGTGTAAATCGACTTCTACAGGCCCTTCCAATCTGCCCAGTCATTAGCTTCTTCGGGTGATTGAAAAAAAACAAAAAACTTATACTGATACACCACCCATAACTTAGCTGGAAACATCAGGCTATATTTCACATCGGCCTTTCTCAGTCTCTTTTTTATATCATTATATTTTTTCCTCCGGTCGGCTAGGAGCCATTGAATAGTTAGGAAAAACTCTTATTTTTGACCCATCTATCAAGAATTTTTCAGAACGCTAGTATCCCTCAATATGGCATCCAAGTCTTTAGAATGTGCTTGAGCTTGACCAAAATTGTTCCCGGATATACTCCTGGATTTCTTTTAAACCACGAACTCTGTGTGCTCTTTCCTTTGAAGAAAAAACTAGACAAGACGCCAGACTCACAATTCTCTAGAAACCGTTTCTCCATAAAGGCAACACAATTAGATCCCCCATCCCTTCCCGTATTCCCACATATCTCAAGTTTGCTCTTCTTGACCTATCCCTCAAGTCCGTTAATTTATTCTCCATATCGACCTTAGTTTGCTTAAGGGATTCTACATCTTTCTCCAATTTATGTAATAAATCCTCCACTACCGATGTTCTATTTTCTATCTCCTGCAAGTGTTCCCTAACTTTAATAAGTCATCTCTGATCAAGCTCACATCTGTTTGAACCGTCCCAATCTGGGTCACTACTTTCCCCATCATACTCTTCATCCTTGTAACAACATATAAGATCTCTTTTACCATTTTTGGGTCAGAGTCCCCTACTACCACACCTATAGTAGAAAGCAAGGGCTACAGCAGCATCTCCAAGATTCAAAACTCCATAGCAATGTGTACAAAAATGCAACGTTTCGGCTGCAATCAGCCTTTGTCAAGCATACCTTCAAAGTGATCACCAAGACATATAAATAGTAAAACGCATACCTGCCCCCTAGTACATGTCACCAATCATATGCAGAGAAGTGAACATCATTATACTTGGGCCAATCACATAATCGAGTCACTTCAATACCTAATTTGCATATCTCAACTACAGCTTGTGAAGCTCACCTGTGTATCGGTGTCATACTGATGGCTACCCACATTCCGCGTCCTTCTGTTGAGACTGCGCATGCTCTGCGGCGTTTCCAACTCTAATCTCGCGAGAATGGGAGTGAAATCACGGTCATGTGTGCCGCCCAACCTCTCACAGAGATGTTCACGTATACAAGCAATTGCAAGACACACGCGATGTCAGTGACCAGATCCGCCTCCTATGCTGACATCAGCACAGACGTGCAGATCACATGTCCATTGGGCAAAATCAATGCCCATATTCTCTGAACATTACAGCGTCCTGCTGCCTTAGAAACGTCGTTGCATGGCTGCAACATGTTGCATTATGTTGCGATCTCATATAAATATAGCGGGCGAGGTATCCAGCAATCATCAGTGACATCTTTAAACAGCTAAACAGCAATGTCATCATGGAAACATATATAAAGTAGTGATCTCAATATCGCAGCTTAATATTGCAGCTCATATAAATAGAATTGACAGCTCAAATCCCAACCAATATATATAAAGAGCTACTAAACATTAAACTATTGTAACTACATAGCTACATCAGATATATGGCCACACACTTCATCAATCCAAAATTCCATATTAGGGCAGGCATGGAAATAAAATATGTATGTTAAAACCAATTAAAAATGTCCCCCTGTATCAGATGATGACCTAATTGATCCCTGTAACATTAAACTCTAAATTGAGTCCATGAAGTTGCAGGGATCTTAGGGTGTATATCCATTTTAATTCTTTCTTCCTCAGGAGTATATCCTTATCCCCAACCCTTCTGGGGTACCAACAGAATCTATCACTCGAACGCAACTGATTGACAGAGTGTCCGGCTCCACATAATGTTTAGCCACCGGTTTGTCAGGACAGGCTTTTTGTATCGTGCTCTTGTGCTTGTTAATACGTTCTCTAATCTCCATTGTGGTCTTACCCACATAAATGAGACTACAGGGACATTGGATCATATAGATAGCGTCCTGGACCTACCACGTAAAGAACCCATTGATCCTATATTTCTTGCCACTGTATGGGTGAAAAAAATGGTCTCCTTTCAATACATTGCTACAATTGCAGCAGGCTAAACATGGAAAAGTCCAAATTTTCGTGGAGCCAAAAGCCTTTGGTCCCCCTACGTGGACTGCCAACATCCGTCTTAACCAGTCTATCACGTAAATTGGTATTTCTTCTGTATGTCAACAATGGAGAGACATTCAATTCTTTTATCTCGGGTAAACCCCTTTGTAACACATGCTATTCTTTTCTCAGAATCCTGGCAATGTCACCGCTGTTCCGACCATAGATGGATACAAAAGAATCCTTTGTGTAGTTTCAACATCCAGGTGGTTTATGGAGTACTGGACTCTCTGTCAACACGTGATATCCTCTCTTTAGTTCTACTGAGAAGATTCTTCGGGTAGCCCCTTTCAACAAACTTCTCACACATCGCATCCACCCTGCGTGGAAAATTGTGGTCATTGGATACAATCCTTCTGACTCTTAGTAATTGACTCCAAGGTAAGGAGTCCAACATTCGATGAGGTGGTAACTGTCATGTGTAAGAAGAGTGTTTCTATCAGTGGGCTTTTGGTGAAGATCAGTTTTGATTTCACCATCCATCACATAAACCCTTACATCAAGAAATTGAAGCTCCTTATCAGATGAGGTTACGGTAAATTGCAAGCCCGAACACCTGCGTTGAAATGTGCATGAAACTCTCTCAATTTGTCTCCTGTTCCAGTCCAGATCATGAAAATATTGTCGATATAGTGCCACCAACACAGGACCCTCCCAAAATATTGGGATCGATAAACCAGTCTGTCCTCTACCTCCGCCATAAAGATGTTAGCATAGGTAGGGGCCACGTTAGACCCCATGGCCACACCTCACTTTTGTTGATAGAAGGTGTCCCTAAAGAGGACAAACCGGTTCGTGGCCACGGAGCGACCTGTATCTTTGACACAGGAGTGAGCGGAGGTTGCATGGATCTGTAATAGCCCATCAAGGAATATTGAAATGGGGTTAAAGATAGATCCTCTCCCCGACACAATAGGTCAGCCAGGCAGGTTGTCCAGTATTTTATGTTATTTCGGGAGTATGTACATAGGGGTGACTGGATGGCTAACTTTTAAATATTCATGTAAATCATCATCAATGATCGCTTCTTCCAGAATCACTCCCATGTCCTGCATAATCCCTGGTGCTGGACAAGCCTAGATTTTCTGCACTATACAGGCTCATGCACATGACCGTATGTATTTTGCGGTCCACAAAACACGGATCCACAAAAAACTATGGATTATGTCCATGTGCATTCCATATTTTGCTGAATGGAACAGCTGGCCCCTAATAGAATAGTCCTATCCTTTTTGCGGATAATATTAGGACATGTTCAAATTTTTTAGCGGAATGGACATGCGAACATACGGAAATGGAATGATCACGGAGTAACCTCTGTTTTTTGTGGACCCATTAAAATGAATGGTTTCACATACGGTCCACAAAAAACGCAACAGACATGGAAAGAAAACACGTTTATGTTCATAGATCCCTAAAGAGCATTTGCTCATGGATGGTGTGAGCTGTGATCAGATAGGAACCGACTATATCATACATCACAATGCTACAGTCAGTTTACGTCAGGGAGGCGTGATCGGTGTGGGACATGCGGCCGACACGCGGTCTGTGTTTCCCGACTGAGTGCGGTTACGTGAATCAGCTTAGATAAATTGCATTCATCTGCAGTCAGGCTACAATTTATTATTAATCAATACAGAAATCCAGCTAATTCCCAATGGTCCCTTACTCTTTATTTTATAACTGTCATTCTGTAGCGTATTCCACTGTGACCATAGGGATAAATTCTAACAGTAACATGGTATTAGTTTAAAAGCAATTCTACACAAATTCTTTACTATAGAGCTAAACTTTTTATCTGCAATATTAGCTGTTTGTGTAAATAGTGATAGCATTATTTGAACAAAAGTATCATTTGTCTTTTTTTCTGTCAATGGTCAACATTTATTTTTTCAGATTTTTATTAACGGAGCCTCAAACTGAGCACAAATTTCTGGTGTATTCTGTAGTCATATATGACCTACTTTTTGATACAATGTTTATGTTATTTATTAATGCATGCCATATTTGCATTGCCTATTAATGTACAGCTCTAGGCAATGTCCATACCTTAAATGTTCTCTCACATTTCATAGCAGGCAGTTATTCATCCCCAAGCATTTCTCACAGAGAAACAAATACATTATTATTAGTTTTGAGGGAATGAAAGCGACACAAATTAAATTCAATCTGAATTTCAGGAAAAATTTGATTAGTTGTGAAGCCGAATGTCCTTGCACTTCGTGTTAACGAAACTATTTTTCCTGAAATGGCGTGGAGAGGCTGTCATGGCGATCTTGATTGAGATTTAGTGCGGGGTGATGCGTGACCTCACCACACCAGTGCACGGCCAGCATTATGACATGATGATGCCTTCATGTCACCGCGCAAAATTTTGCACAGTGTCTTCAATTAAGATGGCCGCGATGGCCTCTCCACAAGCAACCCGATAGGTTGAGTATGTATTTTTCTAACCGGATAACTTCTTAAATACATAAATTTTAATCTCAGATACCTCAGATGGAAAATCTGCATCAGGCTTGATGTGATCGCCTCCTCTCCTCAGTTGGAGTACCTCTATAGTTTGAAAGTGTAGTTGCGTTATATTGTGTCTGGATTTGTCTAAATGATGAGGAATGGGGATGAGTATGTTTTTCTTGCAAATTGTGGACTTGTAGTATGTTTGCAAAATCTGTCCTTCATACAAGTAGATGTTTCTCCTACATATAATAGCTCAATTGGGCCTTTCAAAATATAAATCACCAAATTACTGGCCCACATGAAAGAGCCATATGTGGATCGGTGAAGTGTTTCCCCTTTAATTACACTGAAAAAGTGCATGCACCGTAGACAGGGAAAGGATCCCTTTTAGCTGTTGAGCGTTACATTACTGTACAGTCTTACATTTAGACCTTTTTCTACGCCTAATACTGGCGTAAAAAATGGTGAATGAGACGGGCTTGTCGGCCTGTCCCTTCCCCACCCATGTCATGTCCACAATTTTAGACCTTGCCTGAGTGGGGAAAAGTAGCAGATTGCTGCACAAATAACCTTTGCTCCCAATCTGCACCTGACATATGCCTAATTTAGGTGTATTTCATATTAATAAGTGACTCCCAGAGATTATAGGCATTGCCACATCCTAAAACATCATCCTAAATGGCCAATTCACAGTTTTTTTTGTCCCTTCACCTCTCTCCAGACTATTGAATAAAAGTGATCATTCATACACAGTCAAAAAATAATATTAATAAAATCTAAATATAGCTTTGCAAAAGATGAGTCCTCACACAGCTCTGTAGACATAAATATAAAAAAGTTACGGGGATCAGAAAATGCTGATGCAAATTCTTTTATTAAAAGCTTTTTTTTAGGTATTAAAAGACAGGGAAACTAAGTAAATGACTATAAGCTGACCTAGAGAATGAAAGTAACAGGTCAGTCTTACCATTTAGAAATGCCATAAAAATAAAACTGATATGTGATGCAATGAAATAGCTTTTTCCAATTCCACCGATCTGAAACTTTTTCCTGCTTGCCACTACATCAATCATAGGCAACATGTAATGGTGCCATTAGAAAATACAACTTGTCCCACAAAAACTAAGCCCTCTTATGTCTATTTGAATGGAAAAATAAAAAAGTTTTAACTTTGAGAAGGCAGGGAGTAATAAACGAAAATGCAAAAATTGAAAATTGCAGAATCCTGAAGGGTTTAAAGTATGGTTATTGAATGGGAAATTATAATAAAATAAAACCGAACCGGTATAGCTAAGATGAGATCTGTGTAATGTATCCATAGGAGAAGTGATTAGGACTAAACAGCCTTTTTAATATTGCCACTTCGAGAATTTGCGAATATTTAGAATATAATGCTATATATATGCAAAAATATGCAACTAAATGTGGCAAAATACACAAAAAATAAAATAAAAAATGAAAAATTATAAAAATGCAGATGCGTTTTTGATGCGTTTTCTATCAAAAAGCGCCTAAATGGCCCTCGGGGTTAAGATATCTTGCCTCGGAGGCAGCAGAATGTTGGTGGTAGTCATAGTCAACCGTCGTATACAATCAAATAGAGGCATCAAATGGATTCGGAGACGATTAATAATTGTAAGTATTATTCGCATTGCGATTACAACTTAGAGCTGAGTTCCTAATGGTTGTATTGCTAGAACATAACGTATATTCTAGCAATACACAACCATTAGGAACTCAGCTCTAAGTTGAATTCGCAATGCGATTATTGCAGGTTATAATAATCGCATTTCGATTAAACTTAGATCTGAGTTCCTTATGGCTGTTGTATTGCTAGAATATAACGAAGATTGAGAATATAGTGCTATATTCGTTATCTTCGTTATATTCTAGCAATACAACTCATTAGAACTCAGATCTAAGATGTAATCCAATGCGAATAATACAGGTTATATTAATCGCATTGCGATTTACAATTACTAACACTGCAGCTTCAGAATGAATCTAAGATGGATGCTGTCCTTGCGTTTAGATAGGAGGTTGGAGGGTCTGGGAGGGAGGGTATGCTGATTAGCTGGAATGTGTCTGCTGACTGTGAGGTACAGGGTCAAAGTTTGCTCAATGATAAAGTATAGGGGCGAGCGCGAACATCGAATATGTTCGCCTGCCGCGGCGGCCTTGAACAAGCTATGTTCGCGGGAACTGTTCACCGGCGAATAGTACGGGCCATCTCTAATTATCATTATTAGCAGTAACTTTTCAGCATCATGCCTGTCAGTGTCTATGTAGTATAACAAAGCCGTCTGTTTGCAAGACTGAAGAATTTGACTTTACCCATAGCTGTTGCTTTTTCTAAGTCCTATTATTCATGGTAGAGATGAGCGAAGTTATCAAAATTTCTATTCGACTGCTTCACAGAAGTTCACAAAGAAATTCAATTCATTACAAATTCGTCATAAATCGCATTCCATTGTATGTAGCAGGTACAACTACGGGAAACAGCGATTGCACCGCCCCGTCATTGGAACCCTCAGATGCCATGTTCACAGAGAGGTTGTTGCTAATTGAAAAAAATGCGATCATGATGGTGACTTCGATTCACTCACATCTAATTCTTGTTACTTAGATACTCCTAGAACTTCAGTAGTACAGAATTATTTAACAATCGAACAGTCACCAGAAAAAATATGCAAAGCATTTATCAGATTGTCGGGCAACAAATACAAAATAATAAATTCACTGGTAGATGACAGAAAGCCAAGAATGTCAATGAATGGAGTCCAACAAATGGCAAATGGCAATGCTGTACAGGTGGAGAGTGATGAATGCTGGTAAGGAATATAACCTCACAGAAACTGACCCTGACTCCATTTAGCCAGCAAAAAATTCACAAAACCCAAACTACAAACAGAAAGCTGAAAAATGCAACAAAGCGCAACTACAATACAGACACCAATAAGACCATAGAACCTTAATCCCTAGGATGCACTAAAAGCCAATGGACTAGGATTCAAGAATCTGGAAAAATACTGCACATACTGCTTTCACTATGCATGGCAAAGAAGCATATAAACTAATGGGGCCATTTATCAAACTAGTGTAAAGTAGAACTGGCTTAGTTGCCCCTAGCAACCAATCAGATTTCACCTTTCATTTTTGATAGCTCCTTTGGAAAATGAAGGGTGGAATCTGATTAGTTTCTATGGGCAACTAAGCCAGTTCTACTTTACAACAATATGATAAATGACCCCATAGGTGCTAGATATAATATTTGAATATGTCAGTTTTCTGGTGTGAAAAAGCTGCAAACTGTGATTTTTAAATTTTTGGAGTGGAGTTTCTTCGCCAGCCTTGACATTTTCTGAAAAGGGGGCTTGGCAAGGATATAGAAGAGGTGGAGCCGGACACTTTTCTGACATAGAAGAAACACTTAATCCATTTTTCCTGGGAGGGTTAACAGCAAAACAAACTTTAATATTTATTACCCTGATATTGCAGTTTACAGAAACACCCCATCTGTGGTTGTTCTGCTGTATGGGAACACCACAAGGCTCAGAAGGAAGGAGTGCCATTTGGTTTTTAGAGGGCAGACTTTGCTGGACTAGTTTTAGGGCCCATGTTGCATTTGAGGAGACCCTAAGATACTCATACAATGGAAACCCCCCAAAAACTATCCCATTTTGGAAACTATACCCGTCTAGGATTTTTTCGAGGGGTAAAGTGAGCACTTTCACCCAACACGCATTTCATAGAATTTAGAAAACACTTGGCTGTGAAAAAGAAAAAAAACATTCATTTTTATTTAAATAAAATATTGCTTTAGCCCCAATGTTTTAATGTTCACAAGGGATAATAGGGGAAAACGCACCTCATAATTTGTTACCCATTTTCTCTTGAATATGGCAACTTCCAAGATGTGGTTATAAATTACTGTATGGGCACACTGCAGGGCTCAAAATAAAAGGAGTGCTATATGGCCTTTGGAGGGCAGATTTTGCTGAAGTGGTTTTTGGGTGCCCCTATAATGGAAATCCCTAAAATACAGTCCCCACTAAACCCTCCCAAGGAATTTTTCAAGGGGTGCAGTGAGCATTTTGGTGTTTTGCAAAGATTAATGCACAGCAGATGCAGGTACAATATGTAAATTGCCATTTTTACCCAGATATGCCATTTCAGTTTCCAGTATCTTGTGCCCACAGTGTGCCAGTGTGAAAAGTAAGCACTTTTTTGCCTGAATGTATGAGAGGGCTCAGGACTAAAAGAGCACTATACAGATTTGGAGGCCCAATGTCTTGATTTACATTGCTTGTGCTGACAACTGTAGAGGCTCTGGGGTGAACTAATAAATGGAACCTTCTTTTGGAAATTTTTTGCAATTTTAGAAATCACACCCCTTAAATGGCATTAAGCATTTTGGCGCTACAGGTATTTTCAAGAAATGAATTAGTAGCAGACTGTGTTTTTTTATTTTTCTCTTGACTGAGCTGTGTGAGGGCTTATTTTATGTGGGATGAGTTGCCATTATCACTGGTACTATTTTGCGTTACATATGACTTTTTGATCACTTTTTATTTCGCTTTTTGGGAAGCAGGATAAAGACAAGGCAGCAATTCTGACTTTGATTTCTGGGTTTTGTTATTGTGGCGCACAGCATTCTGGAAAAATTACATAATAACTTAACTCTGCTGGTCAGTATGGTTACAGAGATACCAATTTTAAATAGTTTTTTTTTTTTTTTGCATTTTTACTTACAAAGCAGTTTTGAAAAACAAAAACATTTTCTGAGAAGCAGATATTTTTTATTTTTCTAACACTGGTCTTGGGTGGGAGCTTATTACTTACAGGATGAGGTGAAGCTCTAGGATACAGCAGCATGGTATAGAGACTCCTTAAGGCTGGGCGACGGCAGAATGTCTCAGGAGGGCGCTGGTATTCGGAGTGGTTTGCACGGGACCCACGCTGTGGTCCGCGACATGTAGAGCTCTGGGATGAAGCAGAGTTTTGTCGCTAATGGTCGAGCGATGGTTGTTAGTATTGTTTGTCTGGCTATTCAGAGGCCTGTGGGGGGCATTGTATACAGTTATTGGGGTAGCATGCACTTAGAGTAGGTATGGTTGTATGTTTCTGATACCTGGTTTACATGTGGGGTGCGTGTCTGCAGTTGGCTCAAACTATGCACGCTGTGTTTTGTGTATCAATGGTCCATTAAAAAAAATAAAAACGCAGCAGCATCGTGTGGAGGCTCATTCACGCCTGGGCATCAGCAGATAGTGCCAGGCGAATGCTGGCATTCACTGTAGAATCGTGCTCTTTGGCACGGGACCCACAGTGCAGTATGCGATTCGCAATACTCTGGGACGAAGCAGAGTTGGGCGCTAATGGTCAAGTCACTGTTGTTTGTATTTTTGTCCGGCTGTTTAGGGGCTTGTTGGGGGCTATTGCATATAGTTATTGGTGTAGCATGCGCCTAACCCCTTAAGGACCGGGGGTTTTGGGATTTTTGCGTTTTTGTTTTGCGCTCCCTGCCTTCCAAAAGCCATAACATTTTTATATTTCCGCTCACATAGCCATATGATGGCTTGTTTTTTGCAGGACAAGTTGTACTTTTTAACGCTACCATTTATTTTTGCATGTGATGTAGTGGGAAACGGGAAAAAAATTCCAAATGGGGTGAAATTGCAAAAAAAAAAAGCAATTTCACCACAGTTTTACGGGTTTTTAAATTACAACGTTCGATTTGCGATAAAACTGACTGGTTAATTTTATTCTTCAGGTCAGTACGAATCCGGCAATACCTAATATGTATAGTTTTTCTTGCGTTTTGATAGTGAAAAAAAAATTAAAAGTGGGAATTTATTTTATTTTATTTTTTGTCGCCATGTTTTGACCCCTATAACTTTTTTGTAATTATGCGTACGGAGCAGTGTAGGGGGCTCATTTTTGCAGGAAATCTGAACTTTTAATTGATACCATTATGGGGTGCGTATGATGTTTTGATCACTTTTATTCATTTTTTTAGGAAATGAAGCGTCCAAAAATGGCGAATTAGCCATTTGGACGCACTTTCCGTTTTATATTTACCGTATGGTGAATATTTTTAATAATATTATAGTATGGGCGTTTTTGCACATTACGACACCCATTATGTGTAATTTTTAATTTTTTATTTATTTTATTTTCATTTTGATTTGAATTTTTATATATCTTTTTTTTTTTAAACTTTTTTTTTTTTTTACCACTTTCTTATAGTTCCCATAGGGAACTATAAGATGCCATCATCAGATTGCTATTCTCATATATTCCAATGCAATAGCATTGTAATATATGAGAAAATACTATATTTCTATGGAGCCTATTACAGTCATAGGCTCCATAGGAATACTATGTAGTAACCTAGGTTTCATTCACAGAAACCTAGGCTACTACATGCATGCTCCGGCTCCCCTTGTGGCCATCAGGGAGCCGGGCACAAACAAGTGAAACTTTCGGTTTTTGCGCGATCAGATGCCGTGGTCAGGATTGACCCACGGCATCCTGAGGGTTAAATGTCCGCGATCGGCATCGCTGCCGGTCGCGGACATGAGCTTGCAGTGTCAGCTTGATGAATCAGCGTTTACCGCAGCGGGCGCCATCTTTAAAGTGCGGACGAAGGGCGTACATGTACGCCCTTGGTCCTTAGAAACTAGAGTAGGTATGGTCGCATGTTTTCTGTTTCATGAGATCTGTTTCATACGGGATGTATATCAGTGGTCTCTATATGGGGACACAAGCAGATTGGTCAAGGTGCCTGTATTTGAGTTCTAATGCTCTTGTATGTAAGTGTGTTTAATCTATAAACTGTATGTTATGGACACGCATGTGTCAGCGGTTCTGTGCTAGGTTTATAGGTGCACTATTATGTTGATTAATTAGCATTGCATCAGGGTTTATGTCCAACCATGTTTATGTTTTTCTTAGGGGAATACGAGGTGGTGTTGTGGTGACCATCATTTAAAAAAAAACAAAAAAAACTTGCAGTATTATGTGGAGGTTCGTTCGCGCCTGGGTAATGGCAGAAGGTGCCAGGCGAGTGCTGGCATTCATGGTAGGATCGGACTTGGTTACACGGTCCGTGACTTGTAGCGCTCTGGGGCGAAGGTGGTTGGGCGCTAATGGTCAGATGATCATGGTTAGGTTTGTTACCTTCAAAAGCTACGTCCATGTGTCTGCATTTACATTTTGTCCTATACTCCATTCACTACTAGAGCTGCGTTCTTGCGTTTGCTGTTGCATCACAATAATACTCTGCTCACTTTCAGATTGCATTCATACGGCTGCGTTATACCTTGCTCTTTATGCTCAGAGCTGGGCCTATACCATGTTTTTAGGCACCACTCACATCCAGAGCTGCATTCACCCACCTGTTCTTACATCAGATGTTATACTCTGCTTCCACTTAAAGCTGCATTTTCCTTTTCATTGCTACATCATGGTTTACTCAGTATTTTCAGCACACCACTCTGATACCGTTCTCCCGATAAACATAGCTGCTTTCTTTCAGGTTTACGTTTCTTTCCTTGCTGGTTGTTACTTTCCATAGGCCTACTTTTTCTGTTTCACTTCGGTGAAAAGGAAAAAAAAAATTGTGCCATTCTTTAGTCCTGGTTTACATTCACTCAGACTGGTCTCCTTTACTTCTGGTTCGCATTCACTCAGATTGGTCTCCTGCCCCAGTTCACCATACAGTCGATCAGCGGTCACTGGGCCAATAGGAGTAAGTTCCTACTATGTTTCACAAGTTGTTCATTCGTTTGTACTGGGTCTTCTCTTAGCGAACTGTAATGCCTCTGGCTCTTATTTTCTCCCATCTGTTCAATTTCACGGTTGGTTTAATGTTTTATTTATGTACGCAGTCTGGTTCACTAATGTCTATGCATATCCCATCAAGTCTGGCTCACGTTTTAATTACTTATCATCACTGTAATGTCATCCAGATTAGTCTTGGCTTTGGGGCCCAATGACCGCTTCAGCCTTTGGGGCCTATGACCGTTCTTCACGTTATTCGTTAGGGGTACAAAATGGTTGTAGGCTGGTTAGTGTCCTAGGTTTCTCTCAAGCTTGGCTCCACCATTAGTCTCTCACGCTTGGCTCCGCCATTAGTCTCTTACACTTAACTCCGCCATTAGTCTCTCACGCTTGACTCCGCCATTAGTCTCTCATGCTTGGCTCCGCCATTAGTCTCTCTCACACTTGGCTCCGTCATTAGTCTCTCTCATGCTTGGCTCCGTCATTAGTCTTTCACGCTTGGCTCTACACCATTAGTCTCTCACGCATGGTTTCTCAGTTTAAATTTTACACACATAACTCCGCCATTCGAGTTCGGCTCTGTGGTCCCGGCACAGTAGGTTCTTTGTCTTTTTCTGCCTTCAGGCCCGCTTGCATGGCTCGGTCAGCTGTGGCTCGCAATACAATTTTTCTGGTGGAGGCTCGCATGCGTGGCTTTTGCCATTAGAGCCTCACTCACATTATAGGTCGTTGGGTCTTCATTGTTTTCTTTTCAAGAAGTCATCCCAAGCCTTCCTTTTCGGACATCACCTTCTCCCAGGTTCGCATTTTCTCCCACTTACCGTCTCTAGGTTCTTGCTTCCCTCGCTATCCGCTGTTACTTTTTCTCTTGCCCGTCCTTGCATTATAGACCCATTCTCCCAGGAAGCTGACCCTGTGGTCTCATTTTTCACGTTTATCAAATTCCGCCTCTTCAGGGGTTGTTCAGAAGGAAAACAAAACACTATACTATGGCGTCAGTTTGGTCAACAGGGAGTCCTGTTATGACTACAGGCGCAATTTACGAAGTCTGTCACGACTACAGACTAATAAGTCCTGTCTCACCACTACAGGCAATTTACGAAGTCTGTCATGTCTACAGACTAAAATGTCCTGTCTCACCACTGCAGGCGATTTACAAAGTCTGTCTCGACTACAGACTAATAAGTCCAGTCACGACTATAGGCGATTCTACGAAGTCTGTCATGTTTACTGACACGATAAGTCCTAGCACGACTACAGGCGCAGCATACGTAGTCTATCATGACCTTAAGCTTTTCCTGTCCATGTACATTATGTCTTCATTACAGGTATGCTTACTTCATCTACAAACTCGGGCTGAGGGTGTTGGTGTCGCGCCTAGTTCCTGGGTACCGGTCCATCTTCCAGTAGGAGGTACAATAATAAAGCACAATATCGTAGTCTGTCACGTCTACGAACATGACAAGTCCTATCACCACTACAGGCGCAGCATACATAGTTTATCACGACCTTAAGCTTATTTCCTGTCACAACTGCTAGTATGGTGGGTACGTTTTCTGTCCTCATTACAGGCAATGTTAGCTCGTTATTTGGAACAGCAATGTATTCGTGTTTATAGTTCCCCAGGCCTGGTGAGTTTACACATTTCACTTAATCTACTACTAGAGTTAGACGGCATACGCCATCTTCTAACTTTTTGGGTCCTTTATAAAAAAATAATAATAATAATAAAATCTGTTTTGCTACTAGTAACAGTTGGTATCCGAGCAGGGCCCTTGGCGAATGGTTGGAGTTCATTTAGGCCCTTCCATCAGATTCACCATAGTTGTTTCAGTCTGCAGCTCTCAGGATTCAGACCTTCTTGTAATATGTTCATATATTGGTCAACATAGGAGTAAATCGTTTCTGATTATCGGCCACTCTTTCAAACGCATCAACATTAGCTACCTCCAAGAACGACATGCCGACACCGTGACAAAGAGGTAAGGTACATAAAAGTCTCTCTGATATGTACGGTATATTCCGCACCTGCATCATGAAGTATCTTTTGCGTTCAAAGCGGGTGTCGTAATGGTATGTATATATTTTGCTCTAAACTAAGGTCTGCTCTTTTGGCCCCTTTAGGCTGCCCTACCACAGCAGTTATGGCATAATTCTACTGCTTGTTGTAGATAGGGTTAGATAGGTTAGGTACACCTTTCTGATAGCCGATCCGACCACAATTATTTTTTACAGTGTTCGTCTGATGGGGTAGGTCATGTCATATTTTTATAAAGGCATTTGTTGCGTATACCTAATATATCCATTAATTTTTTTTGTCCATTAGGAGACTTCAACTTTTCAGGGTATGTTCCATTTTACAGTGCAGTACAATAAGTGTTGTATTGTACTGCATTGGAGCTGTCAGTTTTATACTGACAGTTTGTCTACAAGACCCATCCTGTGGACTGAGTCTAATAGGCCTCTGGAGCTGACAAACCCCAAAGCCTATGTAAGTGGGGAGCCTATGGGTTAAGAGAGCGGGCCCCCTACTTCTGTTAACCCCTTAGATGCAGGGGTCAGCATTGATTGTAGCATCTAAGGGGTTAATCCGCTGGCATCTGAGTTTTCTGCAATGGTGGCCCCTGTCACAAATCAAGTAAGTATACATGTATGGCTCGAAGCTCCGGAACTCCCTTCTGGCTATGCTGTATATGTACAGTGAAGGTTCAGACGAGGTTAACAACATGATAACACAATCTAGACAGGCAGTCATGTAGAGACAGGTAGTAGTAGATGTCTTTAGCTAATATAGTAGACATAGATATTGTAATAACCACAATAGCAACTTTTCCATGGATTTGTGGGTTGACAAGCACATTCATGTCATGTAGCCTGGTTGCTTACTGAATGCCAGTGATCACATTATATGTAGGGTGTCAAATGACTGACAACATGTGTAGTCCTAGATGCATTACGCAGGACCGATCTATGGGCTGTACCATTCTACTGTGCAGACGAGGTTCAACTGCACTCATGTATGGTAATAAAGCTGGAATACAATGTACTTAAATGGTAACTTTCAGTACAAAATATTTTTATTTGATTAGTCTTGGAAGATTCATATAAAAGTCTTCTATTAATTAGTTTGTCAAGTAAGTCTTTGTGTACACTGTAGTGATAACATTACTTTATTAATTTGTTCCCTCCTTGATCATTAAATAGATATAATCTCTTATAATTGTGGAACTGACATTTCTTATCATTTAATTCCTGTGTTTACATTAATTTATGACAAAATGTTTCTTACTGTCCTTTCAATAACACAAATGTTTGAACAAGCTCATGAGTTAAGGCAAGGACAAATTAAACTATAAAATAATCGTATCTTATCAGCGAAGAAAACTGAAGACCTCATTTACAAAAACTGTAAAGCCAACAACCATCTACTGTACTTGGATCCATGTGCAAATACACATACCTTTTCTCCATAGCATTTGGATTTACAGAGTAGCAGTGTATTATTTCTGGCAATAGAAAAGTCTGGTAATACATAGAATAAAGGGAACCCATACCCATTAGCAATGTTCAAAATGCTCGTCCTATCTTATGGTGCTGAGTAGGGATGTGTGAAGTTGTTTTGGTCCAACTTCATTTTAATGCTGTACGGAGACCTGTTTCTGTACAGCATTAAAATGTATGTGCTCGAGGCAAAGTCAGGATTTGGGATTTGATTTTGAACTTGAAAACCATTTTAAAACTTGGTCCTGAAGTTGGCTTCAGTACCGAGGTACCAATCGGTGCTTAAGCTGACTTGAATACCCATTTTAAAATGGTTTTCAAGTTTAATAAATACAGAAGTTATTCACTGAAGTCTCGTAAGACTTTGTTAATCAACCACTTCGCCTTGTTGGAGAGCATACATTTTAAAACTGTAAGGGGACGGATGTCCGTACAGCATTAAAACGAAGTTTGGAGCAAAGCGACTTTTGATCTTGGATCCAAAGCTCATTTCGCTATTCCTAGTGCTGAGTTTAGCCACGAAGAACAGAATGGCCAGGTATATCTTTCCGCTACATATCTTTTCCATGACCCTTTGGATGGTTTCCTACCCCTTGCTTACTAACCACACAGTTGTTCTGGGTGGGTTCTTGCAACACAGTATCAAGGGAAAAGGGATCAGAGGCAGGATGCTCTCTCAGAACACCACATATCATTGACATAGTCTGCCTCTATAGTATGTATGTTTTCACTTCAAATCAGAAATCAAATATAAATATCATGCTTGGGGAAAAATACTTTTGCAATGCAAATGCCTTTATTAGATCTTTTACACAAAACTAATTGTTTTCTGCAGCAAAAGTGTCAATGTGGACTCTTTCTTGAATACCATGAATGATTTTTGTGAAGGAGTCAATTATATAACACTTTTTTGTGAATTGTGATTCATTTCAAGTTCATAACTTAGGCATCTAGGCTTAAAGCAAGTAATATCCAGCTGTGAAAGCTTGTGCCGATTACAATACATTCTATGGCTATCTTATGAGTTATGACCTACACCATAGATTATGTCTACATTTACAATGCTTTAGACTTTGAAGTTAAAATCTACCAGCACTGCTTCTTGGATCCATTTCTGCATTTTGGAGTTTGCATTTTCAGAACAATCAGCTTTACACCAGGCACTACAAAATAATGTGATCTAAATGAAACTAATTATCTTATGTTTATTGCAGTATAAGAGCTCTGCTAAGCTGTAGTGATGAGCGGGAGGTGCCATATTCAATTTCGATATTTCGCGAATATTTGATTGAATATTCGTCATATATTCAGTCGAAATCGAATATTCGTCATTATTCTATATATTACGAATGTTATGCGAATTTATATTACGCATTGCGAATTAAACTTAGAGCTGAGTTCCTAATGATTGTAACTTGTATTGCTAGAATTGAAGAAGATAACTTGAATATCACAAATATAGCACTATATTCTCAATCTTCGTTATATTCTAGCAAAACAACCATTAGAAACTCAGCTCTAAGTTTCATTCGCAATGCAAACATATACTCTGCATTGTGAATTCAACTTAAAGCTGGGTTCCTAATGGTTGTATTGCTAGAATATAATAACTGAGTATCAAGAATATAGCACTATATTCTCAAACTTCGTAATATTCTAGCAACAATTGTTAGGAACTCAGCTCTAAGTTTCATTCGCGAGCGAACATATAATCGCATTGCGAATTGATCTTAGAGCTAAGTTCCTAAAGGTTGTATTGCTAGAATATAACGAAGATGAGGAATATACGACTATAGCACTATATTCTCAATTTTCGTTATATTCTAGCAACAATCCAACCATTAGGAACCCAGCTCTAAGTTTCATTCGCGAGCGAACATATAATCGCATTGCGAATTGATCTTAGAGCTAAGTTCCTAATGGTTGTATTGCTAGAATATAACTGAAGATGACGAATATCACAAATTCACGAATATAGCACTATATTCTCAATCTTCGTTATATTCTAGCAACAACCATTAGGAACTCAGCTCTAAGTTGATTTCGTAATCACGAACATATACTCGCATTGCGAATTCAACTTAGAGCTAGAGGGTTCCTAATGGTTGGCTTGCTAGAATATAATGAAGATTGAGAATATAGTGCTATATTCAGTGAATTCATGATATTCGTTATATTCTAGCAATACAACCATTAGGAACCCAGCTCTAAGTTGAATTCGCAATGCGAGTAATTCAGGTTATTTTAATCGCATTGCGATTACAACTTTGTCAAATTTGTGAGATCGTGATTCCCACATCCGACAGTACATTTTAGCATGGAGGCGTTCCCATGCACATGGGAATTCGGCAGAAGTGGCAACGGGCATTGACTGGAGCGGGCAGGGAGCCAGGAATCCTCCGGACAGGTAAGAACAGCTTTTGGGAAGTGGGAAGACAACCAGAGAGCAACAAGGATTAACAACTTAAAAAAACCAAAAACTAATATTCTAAATAGCGAATATATAGCGCAATATTCGCAATATTCACGAATTTGCAAAGTGCCGATATTCGCAAAAAAAAAACGCTATTCGAATATTCGCGCTCAACACTACTAAGCTGTAAGAGATGTGTCTCACTAGTAAATTCTCAAGCATTTCTAATATAAAACAGAAGAAGTATGAATACAGCTCTGTGGTACAGTACAGGCTATTGTAATAGACAGTGAGTGTGGACCCACTGTGCCAACTAAATCTTTTGGCTTTAGGTTAAACCAAAGATCGTTGTCCTAGTGGCACCTTGGTATTCACGATTTAACCCCTATACAGGGATAGGGTGTTGGGAGCTGCAGGGAACCAACCAGACTGCTACCTCCTAAAATAGTCCCAGGGGTCATGCAATATATGCAGTGAGGAGACAGGCTGATGTTGGAGCAGTTACCACACTGGAGTATTCAAGGGAAAAGTCCAAAGTCAGGGCAGGCAGCAGTCTGGCAATCCGAGAATAGGTTAAGGTCAAGGCAGCCAGCTACAAGTCATAGTCCGTAGTTAGTTTGGAGTTTGATACACAGGTAGTCAGACAGAGAAACCTTTTCTGGTTACTAGATACTAAGAAACCTAAAGGGCACACTGACCCTTTAAGAGGCTGGGCATGAGCTCACACGCACCCTAAGAGAGACAGGACTGGAAGCCAAGGATGACATGTAGGCCACAGCCTGTAGAAGGTATCAGCGGCCACAGGAGCATGAGTGAGGGACAGGGTGAGCTGCATGGCACTCCTGCCAGCAAGAGGAAGCAGAGCAGCAGCGTGCACTGGATGCCAGTGTAACAGCTATATCTCAGTGTTGGTAGATAATAAGTAATACAATACAGTTGATCAATGTTTTATGGAAATAAAATTCATGTCTAGATATTGCCATTGGTATGCATGATGCTAATAGCAATACTATTCTACTATTGACTGTATAAATGACAGGCACATTGCTAGTTGTCCTGGGGGATGTAGGTGAAGTTATCAACTGGTTCATTGTGTTACAGCAGATTCTCTGTTCTTACCATTTATGATCCCTGGCACCCAGCCTTTTTCACTATGTATCAGTTTCCTGATACCTTGCACCCATACTGTGATCAGGTGTTTGGGGCAGCTGTTGGTGCTAGAAACATAACGGTGGATAGACCCGGTAGTACAAGCCTATGTCCGCTGTTTAGTGGTCACAGTAGTGCTATGACATACTGTGGCTCAGCTCCCATTCCGTTAAATCAATGAGCTATTAATCATTGGGACCTTTCCCAATGTGTACACAAATGTAAAGAAAGGTGTTCAGAACTAAATTTCTGAACAAAGCCTAATTCTGGTAGACAATAAAAGAATCAGGTGGGCAAGAATAACAATAGTAAACACATATATTTTCTCTATACATTCAATGTACAAATGGTATAGAATTTAAAGAGGTCACCACCACTCCTGACATGTCTTTTTTTCTTCCGACTATGTGTTGTGTCTTTCTATTGTTGCTATTAGAATTTTATAGATAAATTGACAACTGGTCTTACTAGTTAGTTGTGTGTCCCTGTATAGTCTGATACTGTCCAATCAGAGCTAGCATTGTTAGATGAAGGTACACACTTATTTGGCAAGAAGAAGGGTAATGGTTGCAGTCACACATTCAGGTTTTCTGATGCAGTTTTGGAAGCCAAAACCAGGGTTCTATTCAGCACAGGCATGAGGTGGCTGGTATGTTAGTTGTTGTGCATGCGTACCTATGTGAGCTACCACGATTCCGACCACCAGAGAGACCAACACTTTTTCCTATAGTGTGCAAGCACAGCCACTGCTGCTGGATTACAGGGTGGCCATAACCATTGAAACGAGCAGTGTATAATGTGATAGAAAAAAGCCATCAAAGGAAGCAATATGGACATTCACAATACATAAGTAAGTGCCTTATATTAACTTTCTCTAAATTAAAAATTCCATTTGCTGAAGTGACAAAACCCCTTTAATACTTTCCCTTCATTTATGCACCACTACTGATTTTGGCTCCTCAAACTGCATTATAGGAAAAGGCAAAACATACAGTTTTAAGAAAATTTGTTCCAGAAATGTTGTGGCATGGGGAATGCACATAATTACTAAAAAGACATGTCAGGACAGGTCTTTCTTAATGAGCTTCTGTCAGTATGGTCAACCCTATTAAACCAGGTATACTTCCTGGTAAGGTTGATCATACCTTTCTTTTGTATTTATGTTAAACAGGTGCAAAGACATATGTGTTTTTATTCATATACAAATGAGCAGGTTGGAGAAACAGGGAGCAAGGCTGAATCCTAAGAGCACTGCTGTTATAACACCCTTGTGCACACTCCCCTCCACCTAATTGACAGGCTAGATGTCAGCATGCTGAGGGCAGAGCTGTGTCCAACCATATACATATCATATACACTACTTGCTAACCCTTACCATGGTGAGAATAGAGGTTTTCTATGATTAGAAAGCTAATACATATTACTGGTTTATTCATAGGCACCATATACGACTATAAAGAAACCAGTAATATGTATTAGCTTTCCATAGAAAACCACTCTCATCAACATGATAAGGCTATAGCCTAGAGGTACGTGGCCAGCCTTGCATGTAGATATCCCAGGAGAGGCTTCTAGATTTTTTTCCATTCAGTTATTTTTTCTCCCTCATTTAACCCATAATAAATGGCCTTACTATACCGAGAATAAAGGTTTTCTATACTTAGAAAGCTAATACATATTACTGGTGTCTTTGTAATCATACATTATGCCTGTGAATAAACCAGCAATATGTGCTCCTTTGCACATGAATAAAAACACATATTGTTAGAGCTGTTCAACATGTGGACAAAAAAAAAGACATAATTTTAATCAGCATGATTAACCTTACCAGGCAGTATGCCTGGTTTAATAGGGTTGATCATGCTGACAGAGACTCTTTAAACATATTGATTCACTAGACATACCACAAACATCAAACCCTTCATTTAAATCTGTGCATCTATAAAGCGTCAATGCAATGTACTTGTTGAGGTTCACTAGACAATAGCACTATGGATTATTCATGGAGGACAAATACTAAACTGTGAATGATAGCAATGCTCCTATGTTTATAAATATACCATACAAGCGCCAGAGGCGCAATAATGGCACAATATCACAGAGCTATATAACAAATTATTTATTTCCTTGCTAGGAGTGCCCTGAGCTAACAGCGAGTAATAAAGTCATTCAGACAGTTGACAGGTAAACATTTGAGAAGAATGTGAAAATAGAATATATATAAAGAGGCTGGATTTCCATATAGAATACATTTGGAAAACTGCTCTGAATATAATTTGGTAATGGTATGAAATAAATAGCTTTACATATTACTAAAAATAAAAGACACAATAGTAAACTAGAAAAAGTACCTGCCACTGCCCAAGTATGAGGTGTTGGTCTGTTTGTGTGTTTAATGGATTTATTGGTGTCGAGGAGGCCAATCCATGTCCTTGTCTTTTTTATTTTTTTTTGTTATAGGGAAATTGCTAGTAGCCCTATATACCCCGGCAGTTACACACTGTTTATTTTATTTTTAACTGTCGCCCATAACAGTAACCCCAGAGCTTCACAGAACCGCTGCCCCCTTAACAGTGACCTCAATAGTATCCCTCCCTTAATAGTGACCTTCGCAACATCACGTTCCATTTTACAGTGCACCCCCCATTTAACAATGACCTCCACAGCACCACATCTCCTTAACAGTGACCTCAATAGTACACCTCCCTTAACAGTGACCTCCACATCACCACATCCCTTAACAGTGCCCTCCACAGCACCATGTTTGGTGAATGTTTAATTAGTAGTATCTAACAGTGATTGTGAGCCAAAACCAAGAGCTGGTCTAAATACAGAAGAGGAGAAAATCGTTTCATTTTAACTTATCTCTATGTAGCCTCCTATACTGATTTTAGCTCCCAATCACTTATGGAAATCACTGATTGAACACTGACCAAACACTGATGTGTTAAGGTGGAGTATTTAAGGTGTCCATGCCTACTCCAGAGTGTGCATTAAACTGTCTTTTGGATGTGACAAGTGGAATTGTTCCAAAATAAGGACATTGCATTGGATTGAGGGTGACTTTTATGCACACAGACTTATATACAACCTTTGTATGCTGTGAGCATTTTTGAGCGGTTGGACTTTATTGTGTGTATATATATGAGAAGTTTTATGTGTTTTATCAGACAACAGCTACAAAGAACATCTCTCTTTAGAGGACTAACCTTAGCCATGCACAACCATCACCTTCATTTAATTGAGCACCATGTAATGCTTCATTTGCCCTGTGGTGGCACTGGAGGGGAAAGGAACAATTGCATCCAGAACCTTTTGCAGATTACATGCAGATTGCTTCAGTTCAGAAGTGGGATAATCTTTGACCTGCTTTCTTTAAAGGGAAGCTGGTAGCAAAAAAGGAAAAAAAAAGGCATGTCCAGAATAGATTGGTATGTCTATTTTATTCTCTTGAGAGAATGGCAGAAAAAAATATCAGTTGAGGGCATACTACACCAGATGATTGGTGATACAATGTACCTGTAATTGGGAGCCGGCGATTCCTTCCTCCTTGCAGCGCCGCCGGCATCCAGCCTGCGTGCAAGAGCGAGGTCGCGGACCAGGGGGCAGGCGGCCGGCGTTCCCCTAGACAATGATCAGCAGGGGAACTAAGTGCTGATAATGATGAATCGGCGCTTGGCTATGTTGGACTGTGTAATGTGAGTCACGTGACACTGGCCATGTCATGTGACTCACCACTCAGGGCTATTTAAACAGGCAGCCTTCTGGCCACAGGTTGCCTGTGATTGGTCTTTTGTTACCCTCACCAGCATTCTCTAGGAGTGTGTCTATCGAATGTGCTTTGACCTTGGCTTTTTTGTGACCTAGACTTTGCTACTTCCATTTGTACTTGACGTGAACCTTTTAGCTTCTGACCTTAGATTTGTTTGTGACCTCGACCTTGCTAGCACCTTTTGTATTTACGTGCCCTCCTGGCTTGACCTTTGCAATTGTCCACAGTATTCGTATTTGTCTTTAGGCCCCTGCATTTATCCAAGTAAGGGACCGTCGCCAAGTTGTACGCCGTCAATTAGGATGGGCCATGCAAGTAGGTAGGGACAGAGGTGCGGGTGAATATCGGGGCTGCCCTTATCCCTCCCTACCATGACAGCACCATAAGTACAACATTCAGATTATGTCTTGATGATTTTGCACCTTGCAGACATTCTTATCCAATGCATAGCCACAGTTTTTCTGGAAAATGGAAATAAACCAGAGACAATGTAGCTGACTGCTACATCCATGCAGTCTGGTGCTTGCACCTCCAATCATGAAGAGGCACTAGCACTCCAATAAATACAGTGAAACCAATGTGAATTTATTCTCCCATGTTCACAAGCAACATTTCAGCTCCTTAATGGAGAAGATGGAGAGTTGGATGAGTTTAGCCTTTGGAAGGAAACACCTGTACCTTGGTGATGTAAGCTGAATTTACATGACCCAATTTACTACTGATTATTAGGAACAAATGTTACTACGAACACTCGTTCCTGATAATAGGCCCATGTAAACGTGCTGTCAATCACCCAGTGAACAAGCAAAACACTTCCCAGCGCACCCGCTTCCCAGATCGCTGCACGGCCACCTCTGCATCACCTGCATTGCTTGGGAGGCTGGACACTGAAACAGCCTGCTATTGGCTGCTCCCCCATCGCACGGATCAAAACCTCCACACGAGATGCAGCAGCAGTCGTGCAGAGATCTGGAGGGATGTGGGTGATGGGAACCTGGTAAGTATTAGATAACCCCCTTTAAATGATTGTTTCTGAGAAGCAGATTGTGCTGTGTTTTATTTTGTGTACATGTCAGCTTGACACAGAGTTAATTAGAAATTTGATTCTTTATTTACCACGATTACCTCAATCCAGTTTTGATCCATGGACATTTGGGTTGATGAAAAACACAAAGCACAAAAGTTTTGTTTTGATTTTCAGCTCTCAGGATATAACTTTAGCTTTACTCTTTCATATTCAGAAAATGTATTCCATTATCCCCCTCATCACCACTATAAGTGCTTTTAGATTCTCAAAAGAAACAACATGGAGTGCACAAGTCATAAATGGCAGCTTTCAATGTCTAAACATGTATTACAGAAAAGATTAGTTTGGAGAAGCAATTCTGGAGCAATTCTATTTTTCATACTTATTCAAGAGAAATCCTACATTTTATATCAATTTATTTTTAGTTTCGCCATTATTTAAGATTGTCTGAACAATACAGCTGATCTTGTATATTTCTGTCTGCACAACCCATTATACAAGAACAAAGCAGCCCTGATTATGATTACAGATACAATGTACAGTGATGAACCTACAGAATTGTAGCTCTAATGTATATCGGAAGCACACATTTAAAGTATAGTAGATGCATGTAATGATATCCATTCCCAAAGTAGGAAGGCAAGTTCTGTCTGCACCTGACCCTGGTTTCTGGCACAGGATTTATGAAAATAACACTCTATATATATTCCAAGTTTCTTTTCTCTGTTAAAGGGATCCTCCATTCTTTTGTAAATAATGAATAATAGAAAAGTTATTAAGCTTCCTAAAATACTTTCTATTTAAATTCATTATTATAAGTATTGGGCTTTTCACAGTGAATGGAAGTACAGTATGCTTGTTTACAGACTTGACTGGTGACTTGTATGTGCTTTTTCCTTTAAATTCCCATGTTTTCAGTTACAGGGATTTCCTCCCAACAGATCAAAAGTATATCCATAATGATCAAAAAGACAAAACCCCATTTAACCTCATATACTGCATACTTAATAATTTGCCTACATGAATTATGTAATATGGTGAACAACTTATTATTTAGGGGTGGGAGTGCTGTCATTTTCAGAACATCATAGAGACAATGTTCAAAGATAGCAATTGACATTACTCACTTGCTAATTATCTATAAAGACTTTTGTTGCTTTGTAGATGATATTCTAGATGTTATATTCAGTGTGATACATGCCTGCATAATCCCTGTGTTAAAACATATCTCCCTCTGTGAGGCTGGGAGAGAGAGACAGAGAGAGAGAGACAGAGACAGAGAGAGAGACAGAGAGAGAGTCTACTCAAATGATGGCTTTAGGTACATAATTTGCGTGTTTGGGTACATGGACCCGAACCCGGACTTTTTCACTGAAGTCCGGGTTCGGGTTTGGTGTTCGTATGATTTTATTATTTTGTATTATAACATGGTTATAACGGAAAATAATAGCATTCGTAAGACAGAATGCTAAATAAAATGGCAATTGCGGGGGTTAAAAAAATAATAAAAAAACCCCCGTCCACTTGATCACACAGCCGGTATCCTCCTCTTTCTGCAGGACCTGCAAAAGGACCTGCTATGACGTCACCGCGTTCACCACGAGGTGAGCATGGTGACGTACTTGCAGGTCCTGCTGAATGAAGATACAGTATAAGGACCTGAGGTGACGTCATCGCAGGTCCTTTTGCAGGTCAAGTGGATGAGGTGAGGCTTTTTTTTTTAAACCCCTCAATGGCTATTTTATTTAGCATTCTGTCTTAAGAATGCTATTATTTTCCGTTATAGCCATGACGCAACCGAATATTTTTAGGGTTGTTTCAGACGAATCCACTAAAAAGGAGTGTAGTCCCATTTATTGTTGAGCGCGAATATTCAAATAGCGAATTTTTTCTTCACTAATGTTTAATAGGAAATACTATCTCCAAATGTCAGGTGTCTCAATGGGGGCCAAACACTCACCATCCATAGCAAATATATATATGGCGTGGTGGGAACGACATTTTTGCTTCTTGATGACAACCCCTTTGCTGGATACATAAAATGTTATGGACGTTATATAGATGATATGCTGTGGGTTTGGCAGGGAGAGGAGAATATGGTAGCCCAGTGTGTCAATTATCTCAATAACTGTACAGACTCCATTAAACTTACTTATGTTAGCGATTCAGCTAAAATCGACTTTCTTGATTTACATTTGGAATCGGACCTCTATGAGGGAGTGGTCACTACTAGTACTTTTAGACATCTGGGAATACCATTTTTCTTGCCTCCTCCTGCCACCCACCGCATGTCATAAACAATATAACAAAAGGGGAAATGATCAGAGCAAGACACAATTGTTCCACAGAGGGCTTATTCTTAAAAGAAACAGAGGTTATCACACATAAACTTCTCAGTAGAGGTTATACACTTCAAAATATTAATAAAGGCATTGAATTTGCCATATTAAAAAATAGAGAGTCCTTGATTTTTCCTCAGACAATGAAAAAACCCTATAAACGTCAAAAAGTGAATAATAACAGACACACCTTGAAACAATATATTAATTGTAACACGGAATTTGTTGTGTATGTTATCACATGTAAAATTTGTAAACTTCAGTATGTTGGATGCACTATGAAAGAGTTGAAAATACGCATTAGAGAACATCTTAGTGACATCCCTTATTTTCAGACTCGTAATGTATCGGTGGCGACTTTCCACTTCGCCACTGTTCATAAAGGAGACTCATCTGCATTTTGTGCACAGTGGATCGAAGTGGTGACATTGCCTATGAGAGGAGGTGATCGTAGACAAAAACTTCTCAGTAGGGAAACCTTCTGGATGTTTTAAACATGACACCTGTATACCAAAAAGGCTAAATAGAAAACATGATCTTACTCTGCAATACAATTAATATGTTCGCATTATGTATATGTATACACCACCTGTGATGCTGGATCTCCTCCCTGGATCACTGAATGGCTCAAATTCTAGGTTCCAGGAGCAGGATACCTTGCTAATTAGTAGGGGTTGGACCCTGTGCTGTATAAAAGGAATGGTTTTAATACATTTTGTTATGTCTTGATGAAGGGCTGGATTTTGTAGTCCGAAAAGCATCACTTTGATGTCATTTTCTGTGACTTTGGTGGATTTTATATGATGAGCCAATAAAGAACCTTTTTATTCCATAAGAAGCTGGATTCCATTTTTCCATTGAATAGGAAAGTTATATCCCGTTCAAAGTTTCATTCGCAGTTTTATTCGCAGTACGCAAATATTACGTAATGTTTGGACCCCAGGACCAAGGGGATAACACTGTCATCTGAACTACTTGAAGCTAGCTGAAGTGCTGCCCTGTGATTTTCTGTATATATATATATATATATATATATATATGTTTAGGCCTAGTTCATACTTCAGTTATTGGATCAGTTATTTTAATCAGTTATTGTGAGCAAAAAGCAGGTGCGGGTCAAAAACATGGAACAGGTGCAAATCTTTCCTTATACCTTATCTCTGAGTAGGCTTCACTACTGGTTTTGCCTCACAATAACTGATGGAAATAATTGACCAAATAACTGATGTGTGAACTGGGCCTTACATATATTATTATATATTTTGAATATATAATACATTATAATATATGTAAATATATTATGGCTAAAAACATCAGTAGTAGTTTTCCACATATTATGCATTCATATATATCAGAATTATGATTATATATATATATATATATAGATATATATATATATATATAGATATATATATATATATATATATATATATATATATACACTTTTTAAGTAATTACACATTTATTTTTGTGCCATACATTTTTACAATTACTTAAAAAATATATAAAATATCTAAATTTAATTTACCCTCTATTTCTGAAACGTTTCTGCTGGGATGTGAACTCACAACCTTCTACATTAGATCCAAGAACCTTAACCACTACGTAGAAATATGAAATGATACTTCTGCTGTATAGGAATACTTAGTACATGACAAACTACTATGAGGTTTCTCTGACACAGTTTATCATTCAGCTTTATAGCTGAGTAGTTAAAGTCTTGCCTCTAAGATAGAAGGTTGTGAGTTCAAATCGCAACAGAAACTTTTTAGAAATAGAGGCTAAATTAGATTTAAATACACTGGGTGTCTCAAGCACTGACTCCATATATGATCATAGCTGTATATGGAGTCAGAGCAGGAACTCTAAGCTGCGGACACACACTGGAGGATTCCCTCACTTTACAGCGATCTTCTTCATAGACCTCAGTGGGACCAGGCACCCTCCCTCTTCAGAGCAGGGGTACCTGGTTTAATGCTCAGGGACTTCCATTGTGCTGGGGTGCTCTGTGGAGCTTCCTGATCTAACATGGATCTAACAGGGATCTGTTGGTCAGAAAGTCCATGATACATGGACATGTTACAGATAGGGTTGCTGATTCCAAGATCCACAAGTTTAGTAATCAACTTGGAAGGAATGACTGTATTGAATGCTGAGCTGAAGTCAGCAAACATCATTCTTGCATAAGAATTCTTGTTGTCCAGGTGTGAGAGTACACAGTGAAACGCTGTGGATACAGCATTCTCTGTACTTCTATTGCTTCGATAGGCAAATTGGTGTGGGGGAAAGCATAACTTGAGGTGTGCCAGGACCAGTCTCTCAAAGCACTTCATAACTATAGGCGCGAGTGCTACATGGCGGTAGTCGTTCAGGCACATTGGTGATGAGTGTTTCGGCACTGGCACAATGGAGGGGTCTTAAAGCACGCTGGTTCTACTACCTGGGCAAGCGACAGGTTGAAGATGTCAGTAAAGACCCCTGCAAGCTGCTCCGCACATGCTCGAAGCACACATCCAGGAATGCCATCAGGGTCAGCAGCCTAGCAAATGTTGACACTGCTCAGTGCGTTATGGACATCTGTAATGGTGAGAGTGAAGGTATGGCAGTCATCAGAGGGTAGGGTTTTGACAAACTTTTCCTTGTCCTTGTCAAAATGAGCGTAGAAGTCATTTAAGTGTAGCTCATTGAGGGAGGACACAGTCATGGCTGTCTGTGTGGAATTGCTGGGCTTATAGTCAGAGGTGGCCTGAATGCCCAGCCACATGCGTTGTGGGTCAGAGTTGACAAAGTGTTCCTCCACCTTCAGCTTGTAGATGTACTTGGCCTTCTTGATGCCTCTCTAAGTCTGTCCTGGATGTACTGTAGGCCTGAGTGTCACCTGATCTGAAGGCATTGTTACGTGCCTTTAGTAGAAGCCGCACTTCCTTGTTCATCCATGGTTTCTGATTTGGGTACATTGTCAATTGTGGTGTAAATGTATTCCAGTCCTAACTACGTGTAAGAGTCGATGTTAGTGTCAGAACCATAGGTGGCCAGAGAGGCAAACATGCTCAAGTCCGTGTCCTTAAAGCTGTCCTGGAGTACAGAATCTGGCCACACAATTGTCATCACTGATGATTTCACACGGTTGATAAGCGGTGAATACTTGGGGGTGAGAAACAAAGAAAGGTGATCAGATTGTCCCAGGTGGGGAAAGGCGTTGCCTTGTAGGCTCCAACAATGTTTGTTTAGGCATGGTCCACGGTTTTATCCCCTTTGGTATGGCAGGAGACATGTTTATGAAATTTAGGGAACCATTGACTTTTAGAGTTGAGCGGACACCTGGAAGTTCGGCCGAACTTCACAAAAAATTGAAGTCAATGAAGACCCGAACTTTTGGGCACTAAAATGGCCCTAAAAATGTAATGGAAAGTGCTAGAGGGCTGCAAAGGCATCAAAATGTGCTTAAGCTTAAGAGCATGGCAAGTGCTCTGCAAACAAATGTAGATAAGGAAATAACTTAAAATAAAATAAATTAACCTTAATCGGAGAAGAAGGTAGATGTGGAGTCGGTGGTTGAGGAGGGGTGAATGTGGTGTTGTATGTGGAGGCGGCGATGGAAGAGGAGGAGGTAGCCATCCAATGATGTTTTTTTTGTATTTACTTATTGGGGTAGCCCCCAAAATAATTGGACAAATAAAAAAAAAAGAAATCAAAGAATAAGTGCACTTGAGTACAAGAATGTATGGTTGAGGCCGGTACAAATGTCTATTCTGCACAAGGTACAGACAAGTCTTGTGGGATCCAAGCCTGGTTCATTTTAATGAACGTGACCTTGTCCACGTTGGCTGTGGAAAGCGGCTATGTTTGTCTGTAATGGCGCCCCTCCTGTGTTAATTACACATTCAGACAATACACTGGCAGGGCAGGCCAGCACCTCCAAGGAATAACGGGCAAGCTCATGTGGACAATTTGGAGACCCAGAAGTTGAATAGGGCAGAATCATTAGTCAGTACCACCATGTTGTTCAAATGCTGCTTCCTGCTAAGGCGTTCCATATCAGCTCGTGGTGACGGTTGCTGTGGCGTGATGACAAAGCTTTTCCACATGGCGGCCATGCTAACCCTGCCTTCTGAGGTGGTGGCCGTGACCCAGCTGCATTGGCGACCTCTTTCTCTTTCTCCTCCACCTCTTCCTTCGCCTTGTGCTTCCACTTGTCCCCAAGTATCAGTTGAGAATGTCCTCAGGAGCGCATCTTCCAGCATGCACTTGTAGTCGCGTATCTTTCTATCACGCTCCAGTGAGGGAATTAAGGATGGCACGTTGTCTTTGTAATGGGGATCAAGCAGGGTGGCAACCCAGTAGTCAGCACAAGTTAAAATGTTGGCAACTCTTTGGTCGTTGCTCAGGCACTGCAGCATGTAGTCGCTCATGTGTGCCAGGTTGCCCAGAGGTAGGGATAAGATGTCCTCTGTAGGTGGTGTATCGTTTGTGTCCTCAGTATCCCCCAGCCACGCTCAGTTATGGCCATGAGCTGCGTTTGGTGCCACCCTGCTGTGAAACCGGTTCCTCCCCTCTACCTCATCCTCCTCCTCCTCGTCCTCCAGAACTGTGCCCTGGTTGGCCACATGTGTACCTGGCCTCTGCTGGTGCAGAAACCCACCCTCTGAGCCACTTCTGAATGACTGTCCTGAAACCCTGTTTAATGCCTCCTCTTCCTCCTCCTCTTCCTCCTGTGCCACATCCTCTTCCATCATCGCCCTAAGTATTTTCAAGGAGACATAGAAGTGGTATTGTAACGCTAAGAACAGCGTCATCGGCACTGGCCATGTTGGTTGAGTACTCGAAACACCGCAACAAGGCACACAGGTCTTGCATGGAGGCCCACTCATTGGTGGTGAAGTGGTGCTTTTCCATAGAGCGACTGACCCTTGTGTGCTGCAGCTGAAACTGTTTGTCCCCCAAACACATGTATTTTAAAACCGCCTGCTGGCGTTTACCCCTGGCCGTGCTGAAGTTGGTGGTGAATGTCTTTGCTGACTGGATGAGGAGGTGGTAGAAGAGGAGGAGGAGGAGGAAGTGGACTAGAAGGAGGAGACAACAGGAGGCAAAGAATAATACCCTGCGATCCTCGTTGGTGGGAGGACATGCGCCAAACTGCTATCCGCCTCAGGCCCACTCGCCACTACATTTGCCCAGTGTGCAGTTAGGAGATATAGCGTCCCTCCCCTTGCTTACTGGTCCATGTATCTGTGGTTATGTGGACCTTGCCACAGATGGCGTGGTGCAGTGCACACTTGATTTTATCCTCCACTTGGTTGTGCAGGGAAGGTACGGTCCGCCTGGAAAAGTAGTGGTGGCTGGGAATGACATACTGTGGGACAGCCACACGCCATCAGCTGTTTGAAACAGTCTGTCTTCACCAGACGGAATGACAGCATTTCAAAAACAAATAATTTTGAAATGCTGGCATTCAGAGCCAGGAGTCGAGGTGGGTATTTTCTCTTTCTCTCCAGTGTTTGGGAGATGGACAGCTGAATGCTTGGGTGTGACATGTTGGAGATGCTTGGTGATGATGACGGAGGTGGTGGTGTTGGGGGAACATCCTCTGTTTGCTGGTTGGCAGGTGCCACTGTGACTCGAGAGGTGGAGGAAGAGGCAGAGACAACAGCAGAAGAGGAAGCAGGAGGAGCCTGAGACCTTTCTTGATTTTTAAGGTGCTTACTCCACTGCAGTTCGTGCTTTGCATATAGATGCCTGGTCATGCAGGTTGTGCTCAGCTTTAGAACGTTTATGCCTCGCTTATGGCTCTGATGGCACAACGTGCAAACCACTTGTGTCTTGTTGCCAGGACATTGTCTGAAAAACTACCACACCAATGAACTCCTTGGAGCTATCTTTGGTGTGTTAGGTCCTGGGTGCGGTGGGCAGTAGCAGGCATACTGTCTCGGGACAGCCGCTCTGCTTCTTCCCCCTGCTCCCTCTTTTGCTGTGCTGTTTCCTCTGTGCGACCACAGCCTCTTCCTCAGAACTGCACATGTCACTATCATGAACTTGAGTCCATTCAGGGTCTAGGACCTCATCGTCCTCCACATCATATTCCACCCATTCTTGACCCCTGCCCTCCTCGTCGGTCTGCACACTGCAGAAAGCCGCAGCAGTTGGCACCTGTGTTTCATCATAATCAGAGTCGGTGGTATTCCCATGTCCTCATCCTGGTTGGGCATCAGTGCATTTAATGTCTTCCACTTCTGGGGCAAAGCTGTGTGGATGGCCCGGGTAAACCCTTCCAGCAGAGTCATCAGAAAGCATAAGTCTGCAGCATGACTTGGAGCTCAGACTGCTTGGCTGCTTTGCAAGGGGGTGAGGTGAAAGACTGATGGGCATGGGCTGCAGGTGCCAACTCTGATCTTTCTGCAGAGGACTGGGTGGGAGATACTGTAAAGGAACTGGCGCCACTGTCAGACACCCAATCTACTATCGCCTGTACTTGTTCTGGCATCACCATTCGTAGAGCGGCATTCAGGCCTACCAAATAACGCTGCAGGTTCTGTCGCCTACTCGCACCTGAGGAAGGAGTTCCACTTGGACCTGTATCCATGGGCATAGCTATAAAGGGTGCAGAGGTAGCAGTCGCTACATGGCCCAGGAGCCTGAGGGGGCCAAAAGACCCTTGTGCTGCATAAGAAGACACACAAAGCACTGAGGAAAGCGGGGCCCAAGCTGAACTTTTGCACCAGGGCCCATGAGCCGTTAAATACGCCCCTGCCTTAAGCTGGCTCAGAATGGCCACATCCTCTCCCAGCAACAGGACCTTCACCAACACAACCACAACTACAGAAATGCACTATGTCACCCCAAAATTATAAAATAGCTAATGTAGGGGGACTTGACCTGCCAGAAAAATTGAATTTTTCCTCCACTGAGCTACCAAAAAATAATTAGACTAATTAGACTGATGTCCCTGGCAGGCTGGCACACATGCAGGTCACATGCAGTTCCAAGGACACTACAGTTGCTAAAATGGCCCCCGACCCACACCTCAGTAACAGATGGATTAAAAATTATTTTGCAGTATAACTGGGCTCAGGTCTGCATACAAATATGTAACATATCACCCTCAATAATTGCTGTAGTTTGAAGATTTAACTTCACCAAGTTCAACAGATTTCTTCACTAATCTCTCCCTGAGAGCACCAGCAGCAACCTGTGCCTACACTAAGAGCAGCAGAGTGACGTGCAGGGCCGGGCGCCACCTGTAGGCGACCTAGGCAGTTGCCTAGGGCGCAATTTAGCAGGGGGCGCCGGGACCTGCGATGAAAAAAAACAAAAAAAAAACTTATGTGGTAGCAGGCGGCCGGCGGCGCCGCCCGCTATCATGTTGCACTGCCTGAGGGGGCGGACCGTACCGGGTGACACCAGTCCCTGGGGTGACACCCGGTGCGGTCTCCCGCCCCAGGCACCAGAGCAGAAGTCGCGGCAGCGGAGCGTGCAGGAGGAGGGCGGGCCGGAGGCGTGTCCCGTCCTCCCTGTTCATCTGATAGGCTGCCGGCCTAGTGCTGGCAGGCAGCCTATCAGAGGCCGGCTCAGGAGGCGCAATGGCGTCATCGCGCCGCCCTGAGCCGTACAGCGCTGGACACATCGCTGCCATGGAGGTAAGTATGTGTTTTTGGTTTTTTTTGTGTTTTTTTTTACTCAAATCAGGGTGGAGCACATATGTGGGGGCTACTGGCACATAAGGGGGTCACTGGCGCATAAGGGGGCTACTGGAGCATAAGGGACTACTGGCACATAAGAGGGCTTGCTGGCACATAAGGGGGCTTGCTGGCACATAAGGGGGCTACTGGTACATGGGGGCTACTGGTATATAAGGGGCTTGCTGGCACATAAGGGGCTACTGGCACATAAAGGGGGCTACTGGCACATAAAGGGGCTTTCTGGCACATAAGAAGGGGGCTACTGGCACATAAAGGGGCTTGCTGGCACATAAAGGTGCTACTGGCACATAGGGGCACTACTGGCACATAAGGGGGCACTACTGGCACATAAGGGGCACTACTGGCACATATGGGGGCTACTGGCACATAAGGGGGCTACTGGCACATAAAGGGGCTTGCTGGCACATAAAGGGGCTACTGGCACATAAGGGGCACTACTGGCACATAAGGGGGAGCTACTGGCACATAAGGGGGAGCTACTGGCACATAAGGGGAGCTACTGGCACATAAGGGGAGCTACTGGCACATAAGGGGGAGATACTGGCACATAAGGGGAGCTACTGGCACATAAGGGGGCCTACTGGCACATAAGGGGGAGCTACTGGCACATAAGGGGGAGCTACTGGCACATAAGGGGAGCTACTGGCACATAAGGGGGCTACTGGCACATAAGGGGGCTACTGGCACATAAGGGGGCTTGCTGGCACATAAGGGGCACTACTGGCACATAAGGCGGGCTATTATTATTGTTATAAGGCCGCCTCTGTATATTATTATTATAATGGCCCCCTCTGTACTATTCTTATCTTAATAGCCCCACTGTATTAGTATTATTATTATTTATACAGAGGGGCCGTTATTATAATAATAGCACAGAGTGCCTTTATATTAATAATAATACCGAGCTGTGTTGCCATGTTGGAGGGGAGAATTGGGATATACCCTATATACTGTGTATTATATTATGGGGGCACTAGGAGGAAGGCGGGAGAGGGAGCACTATGGGGGCATTTACTAGGGGCACTATATAGGGGTATTTCATACTGGTACATTATGGGGACATTAGCTGAGCTGGGGTATTACAAGGGGTATTTTTGCACTGTATATTAAAGGAGAATTATTACTACGGGGGGTATTATGGTGGGCTTTATTACTCCCCATGTTATGACCCCAGTAGCAGCACCAGCCTCTCCCTGCTCTGCTATTCCTCTGATCCTTTTCCAAATCCTTATTCTGATATCTTTCTCTTTAGGATAAAACACATCATCAGCTCCGCCGATCCCCACAGTATACCTCTACACCGATCCCCGGCCAAAGTGTGAAGTGGTGTCCAAGATCCCCAAGGGCCAAGCAACTGTAAGTTTTTATGTTAAATATGTTTGTTATACACATATAGCATACACTGCGCACGGCGTCATTGATTACTATGACGCCGTGCGCTCGTGTCGCCGCTACAGTACCGTAAGGGCAGATCATCTGATGGGGGCGTCAATTTTATCTTGCCTAGGGCGGCAAAAATTCTTGCACCGGCCCTGGTGACGTGCGGCGCTATGTGACTCTAGCTTAAATAGAGGCTGGGTCACATGCTTCACTTAGCCAATCACAGTCATGCCAATAGTAGGCATGGCTGTGATGGCTTCTTAGGGCATAGTAGTGAAATGCTTGTTGATTGACTTTAGTTTAGAGTGATTAAAGTCACCCGCTACAAAAAATGCAGCCTCAGGGTTTGCAGATTGTTGTTTGCTTAAGACCGCATGAAGTTCATTCATAGCAAGTTTTGCATTAGCATCCGGTGGGGTATATGTACCTGTTATTAGAGTGGAGGTGAACTCCCTCGGCAGATAGAACGGTCTACACTTAAGGGCTCATGCACACGACCGTTGTTGTGGTCCGCATCCGAGCCGCAGCCTTAAGCCTCTTGTCTTACCAGAATCATCTGCTATTCTGTGTGGTGTCCAAATAGGTCGATAGCATTGTCAGATATTCCGCTGTGTAGCCATGTTTCCATGAGTATCGTGACATTACAATCCATAAGTGTCCTGTTGTCAGTGACCCATAGTCGCAACTCATCCATTTTGTTCACCAGGGACGGCACATTAGCAAGAAAAATGCTGGGTAAAGAAAGCCGGTGCAGTGTTAGCCTTAGCTTAGCTGTTAGCCTGCTGTGCTTCCGCGCTTCCCCCACCTTTGTTTGCGGTCCCTGCACCATCTTCGAGCACTTATGGTCGGCCGAGTGGCCTGTGAAGCGCCATGTGTTCTTCTTATATGAGAGATGAGTCTAAGGCTACATGCACACGACCGTTGCCTGCCTCGCGCCCGCTCCTCCTTGAAATTTAGCGTCCGTCAAAAAACGGACGACGGACCGTTTTTTGACGGACCGCTTTTTTGACGGATCCATTGTAAAAATGCCTATCCTTGTCCATAAACGTGAAAAAAATAGGACATGCACTATTTTTTTGATGGAATGAAAACACGGATCACGGATGCGGAACACAAACGGTTGACCATCCGCATTTTTTGACGGACCCATTGAAATGAATGGGGAAGCATCCTATCCGTGAAAAAAACGAACGGACGCGGAAACAAACAACGGTCGTGTGCATGAGGCCTTAGGTTGCTGATAGAACAGTCAGAGTTGTCTAATCCTATATCCAAAAGCTCTTGTCTTGTCAGGTGTAAGATGTAATAGTGAAGCTGTTCTGAAAGAACAGACCCGAAAAGAGCACGAATAACACTGCTAACTTGCAAAATCTGAGGAGACGCTGAGCCTCGCGTGATGCACGCGCTGATCAGGCGGGTGCAGGAGATGCGCCCGCCCGATTAGCGGCCGGGGTCTGACTGTTATTAATAGCCAGACCCCTGCTGCATGCTCCAGCATCAGTGAAAATACAGATGCCGACGCATTAACCCTTGATGTGCCGCGGTCATCGCTGAACGCGGCACGTGCGATGTTATTGTGGAGATCGGAGCTGCCATCGGGTGCTGCTGTGACGGGGACCTGATGGCAGAAAAGTCAGCTCGATGTCTTCCCTTAGCCATCGTGGCTGCTCTTCGGAGGAGCCTGTGAGATCCAGCCCCTGGATCTCACAGGCAGCAGGCTGTAAGTGTATTACACAGTGCAATACACTTATAGCCAATGCATCCCAATACAGAAGTATTGTGATGCATTGTAAAGGGATCAGACCCTCAAAAGTTGAAGTATCATACTGCGACAAAAATAAAGTGTAAGAAAAAGTTAAAAATAAAGTTTTAAAAAATGTAAAAGTTTCAAGTAAAAAACAAGGTTTCATTTTCCTAAAATAAGGTTAAAAAAGGGAAAAAATAAAGTAGACATATTAGGTATCGCCTTGTCCGTATCGACCGGCTCTTTAAAAATATCAAATGAACGAACACCATCAAAGAAATTAAATAAAAACTGTGCTAAAAACTTTTTTGTCAACTTACATCACTAACCAAGCGATCAAAAAGCGTATGCTCCCCAAAAATCATACTATTCTAGCCGTCACCTCATCCCACAAAAAATGAGCCCCTACATAAGACAATCGCCCAAAATAATAAAAACTATGGCTCACAGACTATGGAGACAAAATGTTTCAAAAATACTTTTATTGTGTTAAAAAAGTAGACATATTATGTATCGCCACGTCCGTAACAACCTGCTCTATAAAAATACCATATGACTTAACCCCTCAGGTGAACACCGTAAAAAGATAAAATTAAATTGGTGTCAAAAGCCATTTTTTATCACCTTACATCACAAAAAGTGTAATACCAAGCTATTAAAAGTCATATGCACCCCAAAATAGTGCCAATCAAACTGTCATCTCATCCTGCAAAAAAGATACCCGACCTAAGACAATCGCCCAAAAAACTATGGCTCTCAGACTATAGAGACACTAAAACATGATTTCTTTTTTGTTTAAAAATTATATTGTGTAAAACTTAAATAAAAAAAGTATGCATATTATGTATTGCCACGTGTGTAACGACCTGCCTTATAAAAAATACCACATGACCTAACCCCTCAGGTGAACACCGTCATTTTTAATAAAAACTGTGCTAAAAACATTTTTTGTCACCTTACATCACTAAAAGTGCAACACCAAGCGATCAAAAGGCATATTCCCCCAAAATAGTACCAATCTAACCGTCCCCTCATCCTGCAAAAATGAGCTCTTACCTAAGACAATCTCTCAAAAAGTAAAAAAACTATGGCTCTCAGAATATGGAGACACTAAAACATTTTATTCATAAATGCTTTATTATGTAAAACTTAAACAAACAAAAAGTATACGTATTTGGTATTGTTGCACCGGTAAGAACCTGCTCTATAAAAATACCACATTATCTAACCTGCCAGATGAACACTGTAAATAACAAAAATAAAAACGGTGCCAAAACAGCTATTTTTTGTTACTTTGCCTCACAAAAGTGTAATATAGAGCAACAAAAATTATATCTACCCTTAAATAGTGCCAACAAAACTTCCACCTTATCCCGTAGTTTCCAAAATAGGGTCATTTTTGGGGACTTTCTACTCTAGGGGTGGATCAGGGGTCTTCAAATGTGACATGGCAGCTTAAAATTATCCCAGTGAAATCTGCCTTCCAAAATCCATACGGTGTTCCTTTCCTTCTGTGCCCTGCCATGTGCCCATACAGCAGTTTATGACCACAGATGCGGTGTTTCTGTAAAGTACAGAATCAGGGCAATAAATATTGAGCTTTGTATGGCTGTTAACCCTTGCTTTGTTAGCGTAAAAATTGATTAAAATTGAAATTCTGACAAAAAGTGAATTTCTGAAATTTCCTCTCCATTTTCCATTAATGCTTGTGGAACACCAAAAGGGTCTAAAATGGGGCCATTTATGGGTGGTTTCTATCATGTAAGCCTCACAAAGTGACTGACCTGAACTGGTTCTTAAAAAGTGGGTTTTGGACATTTTCTGAAAAATTTCAAGATTAGCTTCTAAACTTCTAAGTCTTCTAAAGTCCCCAAAAAATAAAATGGAATTCACAAAATGATCCAAACATGAAGTAGACATATGGGGAATGTAAAGTAATAACTATTGTTGGAGTTATTACTATCTATTATAAAGGTAGAGAAATTGAAATTAGCAAATTTGCAAATGTTTCCAAATTTTTTGTAAATTTAGTATTTTTTTTATAAATAAAAATGAATATTTTTTACTCAATTTTATTACTGTCATGAAGTACAATATGTGACAAGAAAACAAAATCAGATTTGCCTGGATAAGTAAAAGCACTTTAAAGTTATTGCCACATAAAGTGACACACCTCAGATTTGCTAAAAATGGCCTGGGCAGAAAGGTGAAAAATGTCCCGGTCCTGAAAGGGTTAAGCCTCAATCATCTGTTTACATATATTCAGTTTCAAAACGGTTGCAATTTAAATTTCTGGTGGTATGTACTTGCACAGTCTGAAAATGGCAGCACTGATTAGATAGAGTAAGTCTGTGCAGGTACACACACCCAACTGGCTACCAATACCACCCCTCCCTTACTGCAGACTTCTAATATGCATTCAGAACTTCTGGTAGAAATAATAAAGGAATGGCACAACATAGAGCCATAAGAATAGATGCTTCAGAATTGCTATTACATGGGAAATGCATGAAGCTATTAAAACAGGCATGTCAGGAGTGGTGACAGGTCCTCTTTAAATACATGTGCTCCCATGGGGTTAAACTACCACAAGGATCTTATGTTCCATTATTGAGTAAACTGATAAAGAATATAGTTTAATAGGAATATGTATATATATATATATATATATATATATATATATATATATATATTATTTTAATATACTAATTTCTGCAATGTGTCTCTCCAGTTTCATCACCAATCCAATTTTGTTTCCAATCACATGGCCTTGCAGCCTAGTGAGGTATTCATACACAATTATTATTCAACTGGATTGGTCATGTGGTCGGCTTTAAAAGTATGGGCTTTCTTGGTGTTTATGTGCTACAACTAAGACCTCTACGGTCAGTCGAAACATATTAGCAATGTACAGGAGGGGATGTGTTTTTTAAAGATTTACTCTAGTTAACTTTTGGATTTAATTTACACGCTGGATCCTGTTTCTTCTATTTCTGACAATGATAACACTGACCAATCATCACAGTTGGGGGTGGAGCTGGAAATAACTGTTCATTGTATGCTGCATGCTTGCTTACATGCTGAGAGCATGAAGCAAAATAAAGACTACCAGGTAGCCATTCCTTTTTGCCCCTTGCTGTCAAAGCAAAATTGGGTAATGTCCTCCTGATGCCGTAAAAGGCAAAATTGTTGCATACCACTAAACTCAGTGTACAAAGCTTGTCGCAGGTGAGCCAATGCCTGCCACCCATCTGTCTGACCAGAATGCCCCTCTACACTCCCAACTGAGTCACTGACCTCCTGCCACCTCTGCTTTACCAGGTAACAGAAGTCAAAGCAGCAGCAGCCAAATCAGTTTTCTGCATATGACAGAGAAATTTTTTTCATGTGTCATGCCAGAGTGACGCACATCAGCAAATGCATATGTACTACTTGCCTAACTAGGTTCAGTCCAACCTGGATTGTGCCCTTTCTCCAGCACATATCCTGTTACCTAAACCCATGGACTTTTAGGCAGGAAGATAAGAACAGTGGCTTGAACTAGCCCATTGTGCTATCGCTATAATGTCCTGTTTAGCCTTCAGTGTCATCTCGGAGAGACGAGGCTTTTCAGTGCAGCAGGTGGTGTCAAACACCCAAACTGACAAACTGGTTCTCCGCAAGTGTACAAAACGTCACATTTGTCAAAATAAATGAGGCATCTGTTATGTTAAGGTATAATTATTGCATCACTTGTTCAGAACAAGCCACAGTTTTTCCAATAACATTGTGTTTTTGGCAGAGTGAGCAAAAAGTGATCTAAAGATTGCATGCCAAAGGATCCTAAGGGGGCTTAATAAAAGTGTGAAAAAAAGAAAAAATAAAGTTTTAAAAATAAAAATTCAAATCACCTCATTTACCCATTATAAAAAACAAATAAACAATTAAAAAAGACATCATTTGCACCACTGCATCCCAAAACACCTGCACTATTAAAATATAAATATATTTATTTTATACAGTGAACACTGTAGCAGAAAAAAAAACTAAATGGCTGATTTACCGTTATTTCATCGCTTCACCCCCCCAAAAAAATAAATAAAAATAGCCTTCACACAGTTTCTTAGACATAAATAAAGAAAAGTTATGGGGATCAGAATATGGCAATGCAAAGATAAAAATCTTTTTCAAAAGTTTTTTTTTTTTTAAGCATTAAATCACAAGAAAAACTATATAAATACAATATCTTTGTAATCTCACTGGCCTTGGAAATGAGGGTAATAGGTCAGTTATTACAACATGTATAACACCGTTGAAACAAAACAAATCATAGAAACTGTGGTGGAATTGTGTTTTTTCCCAACTCCACCAATATGGAATTTTTTCCAGCTTCCCATTACATCATATGTACTATTAAATGTTGTCATTAGAATGTACAACTTGTCCCACAAAAATTACCGAAAAATAGTGCAAAACTAACACACACAAATGGAAAATTGCAAGTTCCTGATGGAGTCGAACAACATTTTGTCCCAATAAATGACATTGTTTAGAACTGTTTAATTTTTAAAAGCATGACAAATACGTGTTTTAATTGTGGTTAACACTGTCAACCATGCTTTTACCTACAGTTATATATGACAGTGTCACTAACATTATTAACTATTTCAGTCCTTGTGTAAGGCTAGCTTCACATTTGCGTATTTCATTCCATTCGCTTCTTATTTCAATGAACAGTCTGCTAGAATGAACTGGAAACAGAATGTCCGCCAGTATAATGGGGTCCATCAGACATTCCGTTCGCATCTGGCTGACAAGCGGATAAACCAACGGACGCAAATTGCTGCATGCTATGGTTTGTGTCCAGACGACCCTTACATGATTGTTTACTTAAATATCATTACTGAAAGGAATACATTTCAGGACATTTATTATGCAACAGCAATTTAACATAGTAGCATAACTTTGAAAAAAAGTTGCAATGTGGAACCTAGGGAAGGCAAAAATAAATGCCCATGACTCAGAAGCCAATTTTCTTCATTCTAGGGGAAAAGTTCCTTCTAACATAAAAGTATGTCAATTAGAATAAATCTTTTGATCAACACCTCATCTCCATTAATTTAGTCCAACTAGTATGACGTATAGTATTACTATTATATCCATATCAAATGTTTCTACTTCTTTTATTAGTTTACAGTTCTAGTCATAACTTATGTTGTCTATATCATTTTACTTATATAAATTGTCAAGCTGTAATTTTACCAGAAGGGGCCCTTAGGGTTATTTCTTCTGACACTAGTAGTTACCCCCAAGAGAGCTAAGGGAATAGCTAGAACAGTAACAACTGAAAGAAGCCAAGAGTCAAAGAGAATTATACTGAGGAAAGAATGGAGGGGTAAGAACTTTATAAATAAACAGAATTCCAAAATATTGTACACATACTGAAGAATGAGATGTCATCGTACAGACAGACATCACATATTATAATTATTATTCTTTGCATTAATTTACCACAGCTAGGATATTCATAGTTTGATAAAGAATTTTTTTTAAAGGGAATGTGACATCAGAAAACAACCTATTGTTTAAATCACAATTTTATGTTATACATTTTTTTTTAGAATTTATGGTGATTTCTTTTTTTTACAATTTTCAATGTTGCGATCTATATAAAAAAAATAAAAAAAACAAAATGATGCAGTCAAGTATTCAAGTTCTTTTAGGGTAACACTTCGATAGCCATCTAGTTATCATAATAGGCAGAATTACAATGAAAGATATCACCTCTGTATAGATAGCAGTCACAGATTATCTACTTCTTCCTGACATTTGCCCAGGTCACAGAGCATGCCTAGGAAACCATCCCATAGAAATCAATACATTTCCCTCCAGTCTATTGTGACTATGGTCTAGGTGGCTACTTCAAAGAACAGGACGTTTTAACATATTTTAGTACGTATGACACTGGCTGACCTGTTGCATGTGTGCTTGGCAGCTGAAAACATCTGTGTTGGTCCCATATGTGCTGCATTGCTGAGAAATATAAGATATATGTAAATGATCTTCTAGGAGCAACGGGGGCATTGCAATACATCTAGAGGCTCTGCTCTTTCTGCAACTGCCATGCACTCTGCACGTTGATCGACAGGAATAGTCAGTGAAAATGTCATCACGCCTGGCCCTGTCAATCAAAATGGGGAGAGGGTGGAGCAATTGCAGAGAAAGTGGAGCCTCTAGCAATAAAGACAATGCCCCAGTTGCTTCTAGAAGCTCATTTGCATATATTAAAACACAAATTTTCTGCACTATATGGGCACCAGTTAACATGGGACCAACACAGCTGCCTTCAGCTGCCAAGCAGATATGCAACAGGTCACCAACTTTAATAGGTAGAAATCTGCTTACAGAAGCCCTTTAAATGCAGATAGTGATATGGAAAACTTAAAAAAAAAATTACCAAAAGTTCTAAAAAATATGTTTAACATAAAAACTTAATTCAAATAGGCCATTTTCTACCTACCTGCATGGTGTCTATTTAGTAGTGGCAGTGTAAGGCATTGCATCTTTATTCAAATGATGAGACAAAGCTGTAATCCTGTGCACCGCCGCTACTAGGTAGATACCATGCAGGTAGATGGCCCCATGTAAACAATGAAAGCACCACAATTCTGCCCTGGCCTTTTCAAACAGCTCATCAGCATGGGTGTTGAGAGATTGAAACACCCCCTTCCCCCACTGATATATTAATGGCCCAATCTGAGACTATCCCATCATATCCTGAATGTGGAAAACCCCTTTAAGGTGCTAACTTCATTTCTTGTATGGGGCTTAAATTATCTGATTATTCGTTCAGTAATAGGTTTTTATATTACTTCTTTGAATTTGCAAGTAAAGACAAAACTGCTTGATAAAGATGGTGCATTCATTGTCAACATTCAATGTGTATGGGAGGAAAGATTATTAATATGATTGCTCATTGTCTCATCCCCATTTGGTTTGCATTTGCTGGCAGCACATTCCCTGTATAGATGGGGAGATGTTCTGCTGAAAAGGATTTTTATGCCAACATAAAAGATGCGATCAACTGACAGACAAGTTCGTTTTGTTGGCTGAACATTGGGCATGTTTACACATGGAAGTATGGCGGGAATGAAGGTTTACAAGGACATTCTGTTGTCTGTTTATCAGCTCATGTAGAATGACTTTAATTTTGCTTATGTTAACCTCTCTGTTAGAGCCAAGTCACAATCTTCCAGGTCCCAGAAGCTGTGATACTGTAAGTTGGCAGCCACATAGATGCTTTTCACTGGCATTACTGGCATTAATACAAGTAACACTACTTGCATTTCACTGGCAGGTACCAGGACAGCTAAACTGCCCTAGTAACTGCCAGTGAAATGCAAGTAGTGTTACTTTTCCCATACCATTCAATAACTTTCCTTTGAATAACTTTACAGTTAAACTGTAGGAGTCAGCAGCAAACATTGTCATAATACTGAAAATTGTTAACAGGAAATACACAATTCAAATAAATATATGTACTCATAGAAAATTATATTTAATAAAAAAAGAGGAATCACAACAAAGAAAACATTTAGCATTTTGGTTAAGTTGTATACACAGGTCAGGAGAAGCATAACCTAATTCTCAAATCTATGAAAAACACACAATTCACAACTAAAATGCTATTAAATCTTATACTCCTGAACTCAGTGATGCAATAATTCTAATCAAAGATTAGCAAATTGACTTGGAATTCACTCGGAATTTACTCAAAATTAGTCTTAGACAAATCTGAGAGAGAAATGAGTAGCGCTCCTATAAAAAAAAGAGACAAACAAATTAGTTCTCCTTTCAAAAAGAAAGAAAGAAAACTAAATGTGTCCACACAACATTTCTCTGGAAAAGAGACATGGAAACTGGTCCTTCTTCCAAATGGAAAGGAGACACTGAGTGTCTTAAACCAGCAACCAGCCCTTTCTGGGTGAGTGCTCATTATCAGAGCTGAGCAGAGAGAATTAGCTTAGCTGCCTGAGTGGCCTTGGTTGGGGTAGTATTTAACCTTATGGAGAGTGCTGAGTACACGTGAGGAGTATTATGTAGAGATGAGCGGCAGGGGCAATATTCGAATTTGCGATATTTTGTGAATATGTGGTAGAATATTCGGCATATATTCATGAATATTCGTATTGTAAAAATCACATAATGCGGATTCATAACGTGAAATACAGGCGTGTGTCACTTTTTCAAGCTGCTAGAAGTTTCCTGAGTTTATCCTGAGGCTGGAGAAAATGGTTGGCATGGCAGAACATTACAATAGCTTTATATGCAGATAGAGTGCTCCAATATATTCTCGATTACTCAAATTAGAATACTTTTTTTGTCCTACATGCATTTTAGCAGTTCTGACTACATATTACTCAATAGCGCACTAAGTATTGTTGTGAACTTGACATTGCTGCTTTCTTATCGGCCCACAAGCAAGAAGCATGGAGAAAACATGTATTCAGATGTAAAAAAAATGATGAATATTCGAAATTTCAAATATATAGCACTATATTCTAAATATTTGCGAATTCTCAAAGTTGCAATATTTGCGATTAAAATTCGCTATTCGAATATTCAAGCTCAACACTAGTATTGTGATCTAGGCAATGTTCCTCTAGGTTTCTGGGAAAAATATATGCAAAACAGCACATCTTACATCTGCTGGCATCAGAGTCTTAATTTTGCTTAACTTTTTTTCCCTTTCAAAGAGAAGCTAATTTTATTATCTTTCCCTGACTTTGTTAAAGGCAGTAAGTCATCTCTGATGTCCTACTGCTCAGTGATATATGAACATCCAGTGGATAGTCAGTAAGGGGTTAAAGATGGATCGCCAAAGCAAACTTTTGAATTCTAGGTCATGAAAGCAAAGGTTTTCTTCTGTTACATAGTGCAGGAAGGCGATGCTTCATGGACATGACTTATGTCCTCCCTGGTAATTGCTAAGTGATCTTATATTACATCATCATGCTCATTTTTATCACTAGAGATGAGAAAATCCAAATTCAGTCATTATTTGTATCATTAGTTGAATAAGTTCAGTTATGTCAGCAGATAAAATTCCAGCCCTTTCTTGATGGATAGCTGCCTCATGAGCACATTTCTCCTTCACCTATGGCACTAGGTATATATGCATACACAGATTGATCCATCATTTACTTCATGCTCTGAACAAAGAAGCTGTTGATCAATATTTCAGGTTTATACATCCTGACAGGAATTGCCATGAAAGAAAAAGCTCTTTAATGATTTCTGCCTATGTAGTAGTGATACAATATGCAATAAGCATGCAATTTGAGAGTCATTTTGAAGAACATGCTTGAAGGCTTTTGATATCATCAGATATGTGAAGCGAATACTAACTACCTGCCACAGAAATAATGCTAAAAAGTAATACATAAATGCAGGTTATGGAAAACCTACAATTACAGGACAATACATTAGTCTTTATATACTTTATCCTAATACGATTGTAGTTAATTAGCACCTTTTTTGGTAAAGTGTGGATGTATGAGATGAGAACATATGGTGTGTCTTACCCAGTTTGATGAACGCAGGTATTACCTCCTGTGGATATGGCATAAAAGTTAGACCAGCCATTTAAAGTTCGGGTAAATAAACATACCTAAGTGTAAAATAACTGGTAGGGCTAGTGGTATATGGACTATAGACTTTATATGAGCCTGCACACTCTTCTGCTTGGCTTTCACATACTCTATCTGGAAAAAGTTCACCAGAACGTAGGAGGCGCAGCATATAGCTGATCACTGCTACATTTTCATTCCAGTAATCAATGGGAGTCTAAACAGACCCCAACCAACACATTAATATACTGTATTCTTTTTATGACAGGGGTCCTGTAAAGTGAATGTTATATTCAGAATTGCTCCAGAATTGTTATTTTATGTGGAATGCAAGTAGTTACTAAAACAGACATGTCAGGAAAGTGACAAGTACTCTTTAATTCTATGTCTAGGTGATTAGGAGCTCTATATAAAATAGACTCATCTGAAGGTAATATAAGGTATATAAATCAGCATATCATTTTGTAACCATTATTATTTATTTGTACAGAGTCATCATCTTCAGTTTTACATAGCATAATATTGAGGTTAGACACCTTATCAATTACCAAACACAGTGGGCAAAGACACTGGATATTAAAGGGGTTGTCCCACTTTAGCAAATCGCATTGATCATGTAGACAAAGTTAACACAAGACACTTACTAATGTATTGTGATTGTCCATATTGCTTCCTTTTCTGGTTTGATTCATTTTTCCATCACATTATACACTGTTGATTTCCATGGTTATGACCACCCTGCAATCCAGCAATGGTGGCCATGCTTACACACTATATGAAAATGCCCTGGCAGGGTGGTCGTAAACCATGGAAACGAGTAGTATATAATATAGTGGAAAAATAAATCAGGCTAGCAAAGGAGGCAATTTGGACAATCACAATACATTAGTAAGTGCCTTGTGTTAACTTTCTCTACGTGATAAATGCCATTTGCTGATATAAGACAACCCCTTTAATATATGTTTTTCTGCGTCACTATATTGCACCTGCACCATTTTTAGTTTGTGCCATATTTCTGAGTTTGATTGTTAAATGTGTCTAAATCTGTGATATATTAGAAAGTGGTAAAGCAAAGATGTGACACAATGATTTACAAAAATCCCTATTTACAACACAACATGCCACAAATATCCCTGTTGCCACTAGGCTGTGTACTATCCAGAATGTTAAACCGCATTTAATATCACCTCCGATCTGGCATAGTTTTGGTCTAAAACGTGCCGAAAACCATCTTAGACTGTGAAAAAACAAGGTGCAAACTAGGACAAGGGAAAAAGTTGGAAAAAGTTATCTAAAACACTTATGTCTAGCATGTCATAAATAAAAAGAAAATTCTGGCGTATACACTTCATACATTTGACACAGCAAGTGTGTGCCACAAATTCTGGCACAGATCAAGATATTTTCCAGACACAGTGAGATTGATATATCTGCCACAGTGTGATACAGTCAAGTACAGATTTACAAGATACAGTAGGTAGAAGCCATACAAATTCCCACCTTATAAGGAATGAATGCAAATACTCAGGGAAGTCAGCAGCTCTAGACATATCGGGTAGAAACACCGGTTGAGGGAATCTTCAGGCCTGATTGTATGCTTGTTGGAAGAAGTGAATTTCCATTTGAAGGAAATCATAGTGTTTTGGCTCAAGTGGAACCAATCACTTCAATGGGGCCACAAAAAAACGGAAAGGACTCTGTGTGCATTCCCTCATCGTATGTCTGCATGGCCTAAAAAAATAGAACTTTTATTGTCCGCATTACGGACAAATATAGGACTGTTCTGTTAGGGGCCAGCTGTTCTGCAAAATAGGGAATGCACATGGCTGGGATCTGTGTTTTGCGGATCCACAATTGGCAGACCGCAAAACATCCAATTGTCGTGTGCATGAGCCCGTAGAAAGAGGAATGAAGTATGAAAAAAGAGATGTCTTGTTGCATGGTGGATGTTATCAATGAATTAAAGAAGAAATGTAAAACATAAAAGAATTGGAAGGGTATTTAAAGGTTAAAATAAAAAATTAGAATTAGATTATTTTGTGTGACGGACAGCTAGTGGCAGTACTAACAAAGAATGGTGGCATTAGAAGAACACCAGGAGTGGTAGAGCCATGTGTCAGAGTTGAGAATAGACTGAACTGGTGTCAACTAGTTATAAGCGATCCTGTGGAAGTTCGGGTTTAGTCAAACTTCAGGTCAAAGTTCGGGATCAAGTTCTGGTCCCCACTGAAGTCAATCGGGCCAAACTTCACTTTTTTATTTTCCATTATAAGATAGTTACATCGGAAAATAATAGTATTCTTAAGACGGAATGCAAAACAATATGGCCATTTAGGGGTTAAAAAAAACAACAACAACTCACCTCATCCACTTGATCATCCTGCAGCAGCTTCTTCTATCTTCACTGAACAGGACCTGTCAAAGGGCCTACGATATTCCTTGATGACGTCACCATGTGGCAGAGCGCGGTGGCGTCATCGCGACTAACGTAGTTCCCTTGGCAGGTCCTGTTCAGTGAAGATAGAAGAAGCTGCTGCAGTGTGATTAAGTGGATGAGGTTAGTTGTTTTTAACCCCTAAATGGCCATATTATTTGCATTTTGTCTTAAGAACACCATTATTTTCTGATATAACCATGTTATAATGGAAAATAATAACATCATAATGATAAAGTCCAGGTTCGGGTCCTATCTTCACATAGGAAGATGTTACAATCAATATTCTCGAAAGCTCTGCACACTGGAAAGTAAACCATTAAAGTAGCATTCTGAGAACAACAAGGCCAGTAACAGCTATACCTATCTGCAAGGTGTGGGATTTTTAACAATTTAATTTCCAGAGTACAGTTTAAGGTAGATTTAAATGGGCAGATTATTAGAGACCAATGCTAGTTCATCTGGTGAAACAATCATTCATGGGCACTCCTAAATCAATGTTCCTGGGCGTCAGATCGAGCTTAGATCGAGCTAAGCAGCACTCTGCTGCCCAGAAGCAATGAATCTGTATGAGAAACAGTGATGACAGAAGCCATTGCTCATCCCCATACAGTGGAGCAGATCGCTGCATGCAGGGGCGTAGCTAGAAATGACTGGGCCCCATAGCAAAAAAATTTAGCCCCCTCCCGGATCTCCCACCCCCACATACCTATCAGACCTCCCACCCTTCCAGAGCTCCCACCCAAACACCCCTCCAGGACCTCCCATCCCAACATCCAAACACCCCTCCTTAGATCCCCCTAAGTGTCATCCACAGATCCCCCTTTCCACAGATCCCCCTTAAGTGTCATCCACAGATCCCCCTTTCCACAGATCCCCCTTAAGTGTCATCCACAGATCCCCCCTTAAGTGTCATCCACAGATCCCCCCTTAAGTGTCATCCACAGATCACCCCTTAAGTGTCATCCACAGATCCCCCCTTAAGTGTCATCCACAGATCCCCCCTTAGGTGTCATCCACAGATCCCCTCTTAGGTGTCATCCACAGATCCCCCCTCAGTGTCATCCACAGATCCTCCTTAAGTGTCATCCACAGATCCCCAATAAGTGCCATCCACATATCCCCCCTTAAGTGCCATCCACAGATCCCCCCTTAAGTGTCATCCACAGATCCCCCTTAAGTGTCATCCACAGATCCCCCCTTAAGTGCCACCCACAGATCCCTGCCCCTTAAGTGCCATCCACAGATCCCTGCCCCTTAAGTGCCATCCACAGATCCCCGCCCCTTAAGTGCCATCCACAGATCCCCCTTAAGTGTCATCCACAGATCCCCCTCAAGTGTCATTCACAGACCCCCTCATTCACCGCCCTCAGTGTCATCCACAGATCCCCCCCCCAGTGTCATCCACAGATCACCCCCCCCCTCAGTGTCATCCACAGATCCCCCTCAGTGTCATTCACAGATCTCCTCCCCGCCGCCTCCTAGGTAATTTATTCACTGCACTCACTTGCCTCTAATTGAAGAGAAGCACCGTAATCTCACACAGGCGCACTGGCAGAGGCCAGGAAGACGGCGCATGTGCACTTCGATGCCTCTGCCAGTGCGCCTGTGTGGAGATTACAGCGCTTCTCTTCAATTAGAGGCAAGTGAGCACAGTGAATAAATTACCTAGGAGGCGGCGCTGGCCGGGAGGAGGCGGCGCTGAGCGGGAGGAGGCGGCGCTGGGTGGGAGGAGGGGCGCCGGCACCCCAGCAAGACTGCGTTCCTCAGCTGGCGGCCCGGGCCCCCAGTGGCGTAGAGGCCCCATAGCCATTGCTATGGCGATCCCTACACCTCTGGCTGCATGTAAATTCAATGCTTCACCTCCACTGACGAGCAGGCAGTTATCAGGAAGGAATGCTTTCTTCCTGACAATCGCCTGCTCCATCTGGCCATGTAAACCGGCCATAAGTGCAGGGATGCAGAAAATTGGACACATTATCATATTGAGCCAATCACGAGGGTGGCAGTAAAACCTAAAGAGCTATTTCCATCTAAGACATTCATGGCATGTTAAAAGTATATGCCAGATATGTGAGACAGTCCCACTTCTGGGACTCATACTTATCTGCAGTTCCCTTATACACTTTAGAAAGGAAGAGACCATGCATGGATCCCCATAAACCAGCAGAATAGGAGTGTCCTGAACAACTTGTGGCATTCCGAAAAGGTGTAGATTAGGTGGCCATACATATGTGTGGCTATCTTCATGATAGTGTATTTAATTTCTCTACTCCCAATAAACTACAATGAAGAAAGCTGCACGCATGCATGGCCACCTCATCTGCACCTTTCTGGATTGCCTCACATGAATGGGGGCTGCACAGAATGCTTTGCATGCCACACGTGACCTCTGGGCTGCAGATTGTGCTTAGAGGGAACGGTGGTTACAGTAGTTAGGATATTTAAACTTTGTGTACTAGCAATTGATAGTCTCTTGTTTGAGAAAGGAACATGATAAACAGGTAATGTTTTGATTTGTAGAGAACAGAGGGTGGTGAAAATATGGATGTGGAACTTCACTCTTAAGGTTGAGTCAAATATTACCTCGACACAAAATGCTTGTGGAGAGGGGTATAAAGAGCTGTTACGTAGAACAAGGATATTTCAGGTACGGGAGCAGATTGTGACAAGAGAAAATAAAAATCTTAATCCTCTCCAAGGTTATTTTCAGACAGAGTGAAAATGTCTGACACACAGTAAGGGAGACATGTTTGTTAAGTATATCATACTGGTATTTAGTTGTGGACACTCACTTCAACCAGTTACTGTGTTTATTATTGCAGCCAGATGCTGTACATCTAACCTATGATTGTTGAGTCTTTTACCATCATTATTTTATGAGTGGTCAAGCTCTACCTTGGCCCCACCAGACCTGTGCTGTCCTCAGCATTCTAGGCCAATCAGATGGCTTCCCGTATTAGTTCTGCCTCCCTACTATTGATGAGCGGCATAGGCAATATTTGAATTTGCGATATTTAGCAAATTTTTAGCCGAATATTTGCCATAAATTTGCAAATTTGAGAATTCTTGATCTCCAGTCATTATTTACTTGATTGCGAAAATCGGCAATGTAATATATTTGTGATAAAAATTTGTGATTAGAATATTCACGATCGACACAAAGGGGTAGGTGACTTTGCTATTGGTTGCTAGGGATGTTGCTAAGTGCCGATATTCGCAATAGATTTGCGATTAAAATATTTGTGATCAACACTATTCGCGAACAATATATAGCACTATATTCTAAATATTCACAAATTCTCAAAGTGGCCATATTCGCAATTAAAATTCCCAATTTGAATATTCGCACTCAACACTACTCCCTACTCACAACATGCAATAGAGAAAGAGTGAAGAACTGCAACTGTATCCTCTCCTACAGTAAGAAGATGCAGTTTATCACAAACTTTTATGAATTCACGAGTACTACTGATTATTGCATTACATAATATCTGAACTGGAAATAGCCCAGATCATATATGCTTATAAAATTACTGCAAATATTGGACAAATCATACTACAAATTAATTTTCCTGTATTAACTGTTGTCAAACTACTTGAATAACCTTAAATTCTAAAAATCATCCTTACTTAAAAATAAAACTTTTGGGATTTCCTTTTCAACTTTTGAAAAAAAGGATCATTGTTATGGAATAACGATACAATACAACTCATTACTGGCTTACATAGGTAGCTGAAAGATTGGTCTTCTTTTCGGATTTAGGTCACCTAATGAAAACCAGAGTCAGATCAAACCCATTGCCCAGAGCACTAGGTCTCCTGAAATGTTCATTCCTCCTTGTTAGCTGTTGCAGAATGACTGACAAAGGATGCCTTTTTTTGAAAAGCTGACTTGCTTCATATTCTTCAGCAAGGGCATGGGCTGTATGGTTTGCCAGAGGCCAGAAATGAACTTTTTACCTTTCTGTATCAACTTAAGAAACGGTAGTGATTATGTTAGAAAATAAAAGTTTCTTGCAGGTATGGATTGGTATTATTGAGTGCATTATTGTGTCTTGCTTGCATTAAGATTTTAGGCATATACTGTAAGTCACTGTTCATCAGCTAAGAATATTTTCTTTTTGTAAATTTGCTTTAAAGGATTATTAATTAACAACATGAAGCAAAACAATCTCATAGTAGTTATAAAATAGACTCTGTACAAGTGTCATTACTAGTGTTGAGGGAATCAAACTTGGATCCTAGATACGAAGTCGATTCATACTTCTAATACTGTTTTAATGCTGTACGGAGACCTGTCTCCATACAGCATTAAAATGTATTGCCTCCGTGAGGGCGAAATTAGTTTCACCAGAAGTCACACAAGACTTCGGTGAATGAATTTGTTTTTCAGTTCTACATCTTTAAAAACATTTTGAGTTAGCAATTCGAATTTCGGACCAAGGTTCCAGTCGGTACCAAGCCCGACTTCGGATTCAAAATTTGAAATATTTTTTAAGATGTAGAACTGAATACCAAATTCATTCACTGAAGTCTCATGCGACTTTGGGTGTAACAAATTTCGCCTCCACAGAGGCAATACATTTTAAGGCCTCGTTCACACTTTAGTGTTTGGTCAGCGATTTCCATCAGTGATTTGTCAGCCAAAACCAGGTGAGTATCAAAACCACAGAATAGGTGCAGATCTTTTCACTATACCTTATCTATGTGTAGGCTTCACTTCTGGTTTTGGCTCACTATCACTGATGACAATCACTGACCAAGCACTGAAGAGTGAACAAGGCCAAATGCTGTATGGAGACAGGTCTCCGTACAGTATTAAAACGAAGTGTTAGATTGAATTGACTTCAGATCTTCGCTCAACTTTAGTCATTACTATCCTTTGTGCCTATTGCATTAAAGGAATTGAGGAAGGGATCTGTCAACAGGAAATTCACTTTTAAACCTGCCTTGTAGGGCTAGCTAGCTTAGATAAATGCAATAATACCTTTCACTTAGTTATCCCTTGCTTCATTCTCGAGAAAAAAGATTTGTAATCCATATCCAAATGAGCAGTTAGTTGCACCGAGAGCAAACCCAAATCACTCTGTGCACCTATGCTCCTTCTGCTTTCTCCCTCACCTTCTTGTTCGAGACTGCCAGGTTCCTGAATAGTCATCTCACTTGGCTCTGTCAATCAAGAAGGAGAGTGTTTTCCAGTGTTAATGATAGGAAAGAAACAATTCAGATACATAAAATAATCACTTGGGACAGTTACCATTTGCGTGTAGTAAATAAGAGAAGGATTAAATCTGTGCTCTGCCAATAATATTGATAGCTCTTTAATAAATGGGTATGGACCAGAAGATGTATTCTCAGTTATGAATGTTGGTGAAATTGTGACAAAATACTTTTCAGATATTTTTTTTTCCAATTGCTTATATAGTGCATGTGAAGAGATTGACACTGGAGATGAGCGAATCGAAGATAATGAAGTCGAATTCGTTCCGAATTTGAGGGAAAATTTGATTCTGAACTAAAGCGAATTTCCTCGCATTTCATGGTAAAGAATCGCAATTTTCCCTAACATGACAGCTACAATGGTGGCTAAAATAACGGCTACACGTGTGAGGACATGGGGCAAGGAACTCTGGGAAGGAGGGATGATCCATACCATGCATGCAGCCAATGAGCAGCAGCCAATGTCACAGCCTTGCCCCATGTCAGCCCCTGGGCTGACATGGGGCAAGGAACCTCCTATGAAAATGCCCAGGAAGGAAAGTTCATTGTCTCCTCTTAGGGAAAAATCACCTTCCCCAGAGGATTTCTTTCTTCATTCGCATGATTTGAGAAAGGCTGGAGTCTCCATGGAAATGTTCTGGGAATTTCATCCTAATCAACTTCTTATGACATTCCTTTCAATGGAAACCTTGTTTACTTCAGAAAAGGTATGCAAGGATCAAATATTAATAGAAAATGGGTTACTTATAATGACAGCACCCAGACAGAGGAGAGAGGTCTCACAGCAAGGAATAAGGCGTCATATCACCCAACACTAGAGAATGTCACTTTCAGTTATTTAGGCCCCAGCACCCAGACAGAGGAGAGAGGTCCCACAGCAAGGAATAAGGCGTCATATCACCCACCACTGGAGAAGGCCACTTTCCGTTATTTAGGCCCCAGCACCCAGACAGAGGAGAGAAGTCCCACAGCAAGGAATAAGGTGTCATATCACCCACCACTGGAGAAGGCCACTTTCAGTTATTTAGGCCCCAGCACCCAGACAGAGGAGAGAGGTCCCACAGCAAGGAATAAGGCATCATATCACCCACCACTGGAGAAGGCCACTTTCAGTTATTTAGACCCCAGCACCCAGACAGAGGAGAGAGGTCCCACAGCAAGGAATCATGCGTCATATCACCCACCACTGGAGAGGGCCACTTTCAGTTATTTAGGCCCCAGCACCCAGAGAGAGGAGAGAGGTCCCACAGCAAGGAATAAGGCGTCATATCACCCACCACTGGAGAAGGTCACTTTCAGTTATTTAGGCCCCAGCACCCAGACAGAGGAGAGAGGTCCCACAGCAATGAATAAGGCGTCATATAACCCACCACTGGAGAGGGCCACTTTCAGTTATTTAGGCTCCAGCACCCAGACAGAGGAGAGAGGTCCCACAGCAAGGAATAAGGTGTCATATCACCCAACACTGGAGAAGGTCACTTTCAGTTATTTAGGCCCCAGCACCCAGACAGAGGAGAGGTCCCACAGCAAGGAATAAGGCGTCATATAACCCACCACTGGAGAGGTCCACTTTCAGTTATTTAGGCTCCAGCAACCAGACAGAGGGAGAGGTCCCACAGCAAGGAATAAGGTGTCATATCACCCAACACTGGAGAAGGTCACTTTGAGTTATTTAGGCCCCAGCACCCAGACAGAGGAGAGAGGTCCCAAAACAAGGAATAAGGTGTCATATCACCCACGACTAAAGAAGGTCATTTTCAGTTATTTAGGCCCCAGCACCCAGACAGAGAAGAGATCCCACAGCAAGGAATAAGGCATCATATCACCCACCACTCGAGAAGGTCACTGTCAGTTATTTAGACCCCAGCACCCAGACAGCTACAATGGTGGCTAAAATAACGGCTACACGTGTGAGGACATGGGGCAAGGAACTCTGGGAAGGAGGGATGATCCATAATGCCATGCATGCAGCCAATGAGCAGCAAACCAGCCCGGTGATGTCACAGCCCTATAAATATGGTGGCCATCTTAGATTCTGCCATTCACCATCGTACTTTTTCAGGGACAGATGTTTATGCAGGCGAAAGGGAGAGTGAAAGAAAACCTCCAGGGGCGGACTGAGTGGTCGGGCACTTCGGACGTGGTCCGAGGGCCCGGCCAGGAAGGGGCCCACCGCCGCCACTGCCCAGTACAGAGAAAAATTCACCCGTGACCGGTCGTGCGCGAGTACATGCATCAGTCTTTTAGAGCTGCCTACTTATCACATATCACGGTCGGGTTATCTCACCAATCCATCCATCACTGGGCATTGACTCATGTCTAATCCCTGTGACACATTACATACACAGGTTGTCGTCATTTTCAGCACTGCAATGTCTTCATCAGAAGGTTATAAACACAAAAGTGGTGCAATGAAGAGAAAGGTAAAGAAAGAGGAACAGAAGAAAATTGAAGCATCAACCGACAAAATCAAAAAAATTTTCAAAAGAAAACTGTTCCAGAGCAGGATGTAGCGGGTGGAATGCCAGTGGTGACTGGAACTTTTGTTTCTGAAACTGAAATTCCAGAAGCATTTAATGTACGTCTTTTAGATGAAGAGGAGACTAAAGAGCGAGAACCTCCTATGAAAATGCCCAGGAAGGAAAGTTCATTGTCTCCTCTTAGGGAAAAATCACCTTCCCCAGAGGATTTCTTTCTTCATTCGCATGATTTGAGAAAGGCTGGAGTCTCCATGGAAATGTTCTGGGAATTTTATCCTAATCACCTTCTTATGACATTCCTTTCAATGGAAACCTTGTTTACTTCAGAAAAGGTATGCAAGGATCAAATATTAATAGAAAATGGGTTACTTATAATGACAAAAAGAAGACCCTGCACTGTTCAATTTGCCTTATGTACTCTGCAGAAAAATATCATCATACTCATTGGATACAGGGTTGTAATGACTGGAGATATATTACAACAAGACTCACAGAGCATGAGCAGTCCCAGTGCCATAAACTTGCTAGTGAAGCCTATATGGTCAATATTAAAGGCAAATCAGTCAAGCACAAACTTTCAGTTGACCAGCTTTCTATGAGGCACAACCAGGTACTTCAGCGCCGTGCTGTTCTAAGCAACATCATCATTGATATTTTTTTTTTGTTGGAATCCAAGCATTGCCATACCAAAGCAGCCATTTAGAGTCTGCAGCTAATGTCTTTGATGATGACCATCTAGAAAATCGAGGAAACTTCTTGGAAGCTGTGAAACTCCTTGCAGAATATAGCCCAGTCCTTAAAGACCATTTGGTAAAAGTTACAGAAGCGGCCAAAAAACGTGACCCATCTCAAAAAGGACGAGGAAAATGTGTTACTTTTTAAAGCAAGTCCTCTATAACAAAATTGTTCACAATCATTGGAGATATGATAAAAGAAGATATTGTTAAGGAAGTTAACAATGCAGGGATGTTTCGGTACAAATGGATTCTACTCAAGATGTCTCTGCACATGATCAATGTGCCATTGTTGTGCGATATGTTGTGGAAGATGCAGCTAAAGAGCGATTGGTACGCCTTCTAAATGTTGAGGACTCAAGCAGTAAGAGCTTACATGATTTGCTAAGAGATTCTTTGTCTGACATTGGACTGAATCTGGAGCAGTGTATTGGTGATTCCTTTGATGGAGCTGCTAACATGAGTGGCACATATACAGAATTGCAAGCGTTGATGAAAGAATTGCGTCCTAGTCACATTCATACATGGTGCTATGCTCATGTCCTAAATCTTGTTATATCTGATGCAAGCAGTGTATGTGTTCCTGCAGTGAGTCCGTTTGGACTTCTTGGTAACTTGTCCACCTTCTTCTCTGAGTCCTACAAAAGGATTAAAATTTGTGAAGACCAACTGAAAGCCAAGACTGGAAGTGCTAAACTGAAAAGACTTGATAAAATTGGCACTACAAGCTGGTCAAGCAAAGCCAGAGCCCTCCAGAAACTTTGTTGAACATATGAAAACCACTCTGATGAATTATATTCTGACCTCATCCTTGTTCTGAGGCATGTAAGTAGTTCATCTGATTTTAGAAATTCGGTTCGTTATAAGGCACTAACGTTAAATGAAAACCTATGTAAATTTGAAACCAACCTGACAGCTTTTATATTTATAAGAATTTTTGACATTACTACTTCTGAGTCAGATTACTTGCAGTCACCAGTAGAGTTGAGCAAACATCTGGATGTTCGGGTTCAAGAAGTTCGGCTGAACTTCCCAAAATGTTCGGGTTCGGGATCCCAAACCCGAACCACATTAAAGTCAATGGGGACCCGAACTTTTGGGCACTAAAATGGCTGTAAAATAGTCAAGGAAAGGGCTAGAGGGCTGCAAAAGCCAGCAAAATGTAGGTAAATGCCCTGCAAACAAATGGGAAATTAATCAAAATAACATAGAATAAATAAAAATTAACCAATATCAATAGGAGAGAGGTCCCACAGCAGAGAATCAGGATTTAAGTCGCCCACCAATGGAGAAGGTCAATTTCTGTTATTTCGGCCCCAGCACCCAGACAGAGGAGAGAGGTCCCACAGCAAAGGAATCATGAGTCATATCACCCACCAATGGAGAAGGCCACTTTGAGTTATTTAGGCCCAAACAGCCAGACAGAGGAGAGAGGTCCCACAGCAAGGAATAAGGCATCATATCACCCACCACTGGAGAAGGCCACTTTCAGTTATTTAGGCCCCAGCACCCACACAGAGGAGAGAGGTCCACAGCAAGGAATCATGCATCATATCACCCACCACTGGAAGGGCCACTTTCAGTTATTTAGGCCCCAGCACCCAGACAAAGGAGAGAGGTCCCACAGCAAGGAATAAGGCGTCATATCACCCAACACTGGAGAAGGTCACTTTCAGTTATTTAGGCCCCAGCACCCAGACAGAGGAGAGAAGTCCCACAGCAAGGAATAAGGCGTCATATCACCCACCACTGGAGAAGGCCACTTTCAGTTATTTATGCCCCAGCACCCAGACAGAGGAGAGGTCCCACAGCAAGGAATCATGCATCATATCACCCACCACTGGAGAGGGCCACTTTCAGTTATTTAGGCCCCAGCACCCAGACAGAGGAGAGAGGTCCCACAGCAAGGAATAAGGCGTCATATCGCCCACCACTGGAGAAGGTCACTTTCAGTTATTTTGGCCCCAGCACCCAGACAGAGGAGAGAGGTCCCACAGCAATGAATAAGGCATCATATAACCCACCACTGGAGAGGGCCACTTTCCAGTTATTTAGGCTCCAGCACCCAGACAGAGGAGAGAGGTCCCACAGCAAGGAATAAGGTGTCATATCACCCAACACTGGAGAAGGTCACTTTGAGTTATTTAGGCCCCAGCACCCAGACAGAGGAGAGAGGTCCCAAAACAAGGAATAAGGTGCCATATCACCCACGACTGAAGAAGGTCACTTTCAGTTATTTAGGCCCCAGCACCCAGACAGAGGAGAGGTCCCACAGCAAGGAATAAGGCGTCATATAACCCACCACTGGAGAGGTCCACTTTCAGTTATTTAGGCTCCAGCACCCAGACAGAGGAGAAAGGTCCCACAGCAAGGAATAAGGTGTCATATCACCCAACACTGGAGAAGGTCACTTTGAGTTATTTAGGCCCCAGCACCCAGACAGAGGAGAGGGTCCCAAAACAAGGAATAAGGTGTCATATCACCCACGACTGAAGAAGGTCATTTTCAGTTATTTAGGCCCCAGCGCCCAGACAGAGAAGAGGTCCCACAGCAAGAAATAAGGCGTCATATCACCCACCACTCGAGAAGGTCACTGTCAGTTATTTAGACCTCAGCACCCAGACAGAGGAGAGAGGTCCCAAAACAAGGAATAGGGTGTCATATCACCCACGACTGAAGAAGGTCATTTTCAGTTATTTAGGCCCCAGCACCCAGACAGAGAAGAGGTCCCACTGCAAGGAATAACGCGTCATATCACCCACCAGTCGAGAAGGTCACTGTCAGTTATTTAGACCCCAGCACCCAGACAGAGGAGATAGGTCCCACAGCAAGGAATAAGGCGTTATATCACCCACCACTGGAGAAGGTCACTTTCAGTTATATAGGCCCCAGCACCCAGACAGAGGAGAGGTCCCACATCAGAGAATCAAGCGTCATATCACCCACCACTGGAGAAGGTCACTTTAAGTAATTTAGGCCCCAGCACCCACACAGAGAGAGAGGTCCCACAGCAATTGATCATGCATCATATCACTCACCACTGGAGAGGGCCACTTTCAGTTATTTTGGCCCAAGCAACCAGACAGAGGAGTGAGGTCCCACAGCACGGAATAAGGCGTCATATCACCCACCACTGGAGAGGGTCACTTTGAGTTATTTAGGCCCCAGCACCAAGACGGATAAGAGAGGTCCCACAGCAAGGAATCATGCGTCATATCACCCACCACTGGAGAGGGCCACTTTCAGTTATTTAGGCCCCAGCACCCAGACAGGAGGAGAGAGGTCCCATAGCAAGGAATAAGGCGTGATATCACCCACCACTGGAGAAGGTCACTTTCAGTTATTTAGGCCCCAGCACCCAGACAGAGGAGAGAGGTCCCACAACAATGAATAAGGCATCATATAACCCACCACTGGAGAGGGCCACTTTCAGTTATTTAGGCCCCAGCACCCAGACAGAGGAGAGAGGTCCCACAGCAAGGAATAAGGTGTCATATCACCCAACACTGGAGAAGGTCACTTTGAGTTATTTAGGCCCCAGCACCCAGACAGAGAGAGAGGTCCCAAAACAAGGAATACGGTGTCATATCACCCACGACTGAAGAAGGTCACTTTCAGTTATTTAGGCCCCAGCACCCAGACAGAGGAGAGGTCCCACAGCAAGGAATAAGGCGTCATATCACCCACCACTGGAGAGGGCCACTTTCAGTTATTTAGGCCCCAGCACCCAGAAAGAGGAGAGAGGTCGCATGGCAGAGGTTCAGGCTTCATGTCACCCACCATTGAAACAGGCCACTTTCAGTTATTTAGGCCACGGCACCCAGATTGAGGAGAGGTTCATTCAACTTTGGGTTGCACCGCAAGATCATGGTAAAGTTAAAAAATGAGGATTCAATAAAGAAGTGCCCCGGAGTACAAGAATACATGGTTGAGGGGAGGCAGTTATAAATGTCTATTCTGCACAAAGGAGGGACAGGTCCTGTGGGATCCATGCCTGGTTCATTTTTATGAGCGTCAGCTTGTCCACGTTGGCTGTGGACAGGCGGCTGCATTTGTCAGTAATGACGCCCCTGCCGTGCTGAATATACGTTCAGACAAAACGCTGGCCGCCAGGCAGGCCAGCACCTCCATGGCATAAAATGCTAACTCTGGCCACGGGGACAATTTGGAGACCCAGAAGTTGAATGGGGCCGAACCATCAGTCAGTACGTGCAGGGGTGTGCAGACGTACTGTTCAACCATGTTAGTGAAATGCTGCTTCCTGCTAACACATTCCGTATCAGGTGGTGGTGCAGTTAGCTGTGGCGTGGAGACAAAACTTTCCACATTTCTGCCATGCTAACCCTGCCCTCAGAGGAGCTGGCTGTGACACAGCTGCGTTGGCGACCTCTCGCTCCCCCTCTGCCTTCGCCTTGGGCTTCCATTTGTTCCCCTGTGTCATTTGTGGATGATCATTGGAGCGCGTCTACCAGCGTGCGCTTGTAGTCGCGCATCTTCATCGCACTCCAGTGCAGGAAGTAAGTTGGGCACATTGTCTTTGTACACGGGGATCCAGCGTGGTGGCAACCCAGTAGTCCGCACACATTAAAATGTGGGCAAGCTCTGCTGTCATTGCACAGGCACTGCAGCATGTAGTCGCTCATGTGTGCCAGGCTCTCCAGAGGTAAGGGCAAGCTATCCTCTGTGGGAGGCGTATCGTCATCGTCCTCCGTGATCCCCCCAGCCACGCACCAGTGATGTGCCTGAGCTGTGTCAGGTGCCACCCTGCTGTGAACCTGCTTCATCCTCATCCTCGTCCACCTCCTCCTCATTCTCCTCGTCCTCCAGTAGAGGGCCCTGGCTGGCCACATTTGTACCTGGCCTCTGCTGTTGCAAAAAACCTCCCTCTGAGCCACTTCTAACAGACTGGCCTGAAAGTGCTAAAATTACCCCTCCTCCTCCTCCACCTCCTGGGCCCACCTCCTCTTCCATCATCTCCTAAGCATTTTCTCAAGGAGACATAGAAGTGGAATTGTAACGCTTATAACGGTGTCATCGCCACTGGCCATGTTGGTGGAGGAACTCGAAACAGCGCAACAGGGCACACAGGTCTCACATGGAGGCCCAATCATTGGTGGTGAAGTGGTGCTGTTCTGCAGTGCGACTGACGGCGTGTGTGCTGCAGCTGAAACTCCACTATGGCCTGCTGCTGCTCGCACAGTCTGGCCAGCATGTGAAAGGTGGAGTTCAACCTGGTGGGCACGTCGCATATGAGGCGGTGGCGGAAGGCCGAGGTTCGCTGTAGCGCAGACAGCCGAGCAGCAGCAGGATGTGAGCGCCGGAGCGCGCACAGACGGCCCGCACTTTATGCAGCAGCTCTGACATGTCGGGGTAGTTGTGAATGTGTAGTGTACGGGAGCTGTAATGCCCGTCACTACAGAAGGGTCACTGGTGTGCTGTCGTTTCCCCTTTATTTATGGGGAGGTTGGTATAAATAATCTTCAGATGTAATGTAATGCTATGCACTTCCCTGTTACTGTGATTATTGCATGTGCAGGCCTGCTAGGGATTTCATTCCAGCTCTAGTCACTAGAGGGAGCTAGGGAGCCCTAGGTTATATAAGGCCCAGTCAGGAAGGCACAAGCAGTTGAAGCCCAGGCCTTGAGCCTGTAGGAGTCTAAAACCAGGCCTTGAGCCTGTAAAGTCAAGCCCAGGCCATGAGCCTGTGAAGGCAGTGCAGGCCTGGAGCCTGCCGACTAGGAGAGGGCATTGCAGTCCCTGTAACCGGGTTCCAGATCCAAGGAGAAGGTTCCCCTCCTGAGTCCGTATTTACAGTAGGAGGAAGCTGAGAGAGGCAGAGCCAAGTACAGAGAAAGCAAGAGGTACTACAAATACCAGAGGAGGTACTCAGTAATTGTTGACCCAAGGATATACGCCTAGATTGAGGGCATTGGGGCCTTGGAGGAAAGTGTCTACATTTCCAGGATCAGACAGGTAGAGAGTGCAAGCCGCCTGTACTGTAAGAGTCCTGTGTGTTAACCCTCTGTGATCACCTTGCTATGTCAGAGACTGCCGTATGTACTGTAACCTGTAACTTACTGAAACCAACCGTCTTCAAAGGAACTGCGCTTCCATCTATGTCCGTGTATGATAACCATCAAGTACTTCAGTAAAGTTCAAGTTCTGTTTTATCATAACGTGGTTCCTCAGTTATTCCTACTATCAGCAAACGGCGTGCCACCGTTAATTGGCACTGGCGTCACGAACTCTATCTACAACTACCTGCCAGAGAGTCAGCCTGTCTCAGGTTAGTGGTCACCATTGCACTACCACACCCAGGAACACTATTAACCCTAACTTGAGTACGCTGCACCTCTCTTTTGGCGTCACGAACAGGATGCGCACGCTTTCTAGTGCAAGAAGCGTGAACTTTGTGCCTTATCCATTTTGCCCTGTGACCAATGTGACAAATTGCCTGTTTATTTGAAGTGAACTTTGTGGACTGAAAAACAAACAAAAGTGTCCCTAAAACCTCTAAAAGCGCTGTGCAGTGTTGCGCTATCAAGAGGAAGAAAATCGCCACTTCCAAGTGTGTTTTTGTGGACTTTTTACAATCCTGCTTGCTGTCAGTGAATAGCTGCATCATGGCGCCCAAGATGCCGCCGGCGCATATTGGACTTCTTCTTGCGCCATCACTGTCTACAGTGGCGCGAAAATTTAGCGCCAAAACCCTCCAAGAAGGAGGAGAAGACGACCTGAGGTAACGCCTTCCTTTGAGGATTATAATATGGACACCGCCTACCCTATACTGAAATACCTAGGGGCGGGCCTGAGTTGAGGAGAGATCTGCCCAGCCCGAGGGAGGAGTCTGTGAGTAAGCTGAGTGAAGCTGAAAAGAAGATGGCGACGCTGAGCGATGAGATGCTCCGAGCCAGAGCCCACGTGGGAGTGGGCGCCACTCCACCAGTCTCCCTACACCGGAGGCCTGGAATCCTCCAGCCTGGACCACTGGAGCGGAAGAAGACTCACCGGACCGAGATGTAACCTGTCATCGGCACCCGCAATGGCCGACACTGATGGCGGAGCTGCAGGCTGCGGTTGCGCACAAGACTACCGCCCGGAAGAAGCGGTTCGAGGAGATGGCAAAATCTATCCAGGAAGATCCGTTCCAGGGTAAGCCGCAGTTAGAGCGACGCCGGGGTATCGTTGTGGCATTCGACAAGGCCAGAGGATTCGGGTTTATCCAGGAGTTGGGTACAGGCCGGGACTATTATGTGAATAGGCGCTCAGTGAAGCGCCACTATCTACCCGATCGCCTGCACAATTTGATTATGGGTGAAATAGTGGAGTACACTCCAGCGGAGGGCTTGAGAAGGACCGTATGCCACCGCAGTTGTCCGCCCCAGGGTCCGGCCTGAAACCTGGGATGATGAGGATGAGTGTGTACTGCCAGCCCTAGATGAAGAGACAGGGTCCAAGCCAACCCGCTCCACTTATCTACATAGCCCGATCTTTTTGGGGCCCAACGTATTCTGGGAACCCATTGTCCTGCAGAGACCTGCTGACCCTTATCCACCTCCTGAGGCAGTACAGAGGGAGAAAGAGCGCGAGGTTCAGGCAAGCTGCAAAAGGTCCGAGGCCTGCGTTGAAGCCCGACGCCTAGCAGTGGTCAGTCCTGCAAGGGTTCAAATATCTCCACCAAAGCCGCCTGCAAGCGGACCATTGGCTATAAAGTCCCTGCGGATGAAAATATACCGAGTAGAAAAACTCAGTTATGCTGACTGCATTCAGTGGGTCCCTTTTCCTAGGACCGATGCAGAAATGGAGGCTGCTCTGGATAAGCCTCCTCCTATCAAAATTGTAAGAGGTGACGGTTTCCAAATATGGCCTGCTTGGCCAGGACAATTGCTCTGGGAGCCCCGTGATCATTCCTCTGAGGATGAGCCAGAGGAGCACGACACCTACCTGTGAGCAGGCCTGCTAGGCCATGCTGCTGAATCTCACAGGAGTATCTGGAGGTGTTGCAGGAGCTGTCCCTTTAAGTTTGTCAGGCTGGTGGAGCTTGCTGCCAGTTCCCCACGGCCGGTGGCATTTTTGTGAAGATAAGTTGCCACTGTGGAACCACTGCTCCCAGCCTGCCCTGTTGGTTTCGGGACACCCTGCCTGCTTTGAAAAATCTCAACAAATCCAAGTTGTGCTTTTATTTGCACCTTTTTCCCCTTTTAACCCCCATTTCAGGTTGAAAGGGAATTTTATGTCAGCACTTTTAGGGTACGCAGGACTTGCCAGGATAACTTGTCCCTGGTATTGTCAGAGTCCTGTGATGTCAATATTATGTATGTGCTGCTGACCATATTTATTGTCATTTTATCCAAGTCAATGTGCCCAGGGATGGACTCCCCATGTGCGAGCCTCTGTGATCTTTATTTCCATGGACTCCCTGAGTGTGAGCCAAAATTTATAATATTTTATTATGGACTTATATAATGTCATGGACTATCCTGGTATTCCCTTTTATCCGCTGTGCCAGGTCAGCGCCCCAGTTCCATTTACTATCCTGAGAGAAGAGAACGACACCCTTGTCACCGCACTTCACCTTTGCCGATTGGACCTGATATGAATATCTATGCAGATGATGCTGATATATATGAATATGTATGCCTGCATGTCCTTTTGTATTCCAGGTGTAAATTCCAGTTAGGCGGGCCCTGTTGGAGTACGAGGTCGTACTCAGCTTAAAGCAGCGGGGTATGTAGTGTACGGGAGCTGTAATGCCCGTCACTACAGAAGGGTCACTGGTGTGCTGTCGTTTCCCTTTATTTATGGGGAGGTTGGTATAAATAATCTTCAGATGTAATGTAATGCTATGCACTTCCCTGTTACTGTGATTATTGCATGTGCAGGCCTGCTAGGGATTTCATTCCAGCTCTAGTCACTAGAGGGAGCTAGGGAGCCCTAGGTTATATAAGGCCCAGTCAGGGAAGGCACAAGCAGTTGAAGCCCAGGCCTTGAGCCTGTAGGAGTCTAAAACCAGGCCTTGAGCCTGTAAAGTCAAGCCCAGGCCATGAGCCTGTGAAGGCAGTGCAGGCCTGGAGCCTGCCGACTAGGAGAGGGCATTGCAGTCCCTGTAACCGGGTTCCAGATCCAAGGAGAAGGTTCCCTCCTGAGTCCGTATTTACAGTAGGAGGAAGCTGAGAGAGGCAGAGCCAAGTACAGAGAAAGCAAGAGGTACTACAAATACCAGAGGAGGTACTCAGTAATTGTTGACCCAAGGATATACGCCAGATTGAGGGCATTGGGGCCTTGGAGGAAAGTGTCTACATTTCCAGGATCAGACAGGTAGAGAGTGCAAGCCGCCTGTACTGCAAGAGTCCTGTGTGTTAACCCTCTGTGATCACCTTGCTATGTCAGAGACTGCCGTATGTACTGTAACCTGTAACTTACTGAAACCAACCGTCTTCAAAGGAACTGCGCTTCCATCTATGTCCGTGTATGATAACCATCAAGTACTTCAGTAAAGTTCAAGTTCTGTTTTATCATAACGTGGTTCCTCAGTTATTCCTACTATCAGCAAACGGCGTGCCACCGTTAATTGGCACTGGCGTCACGAACTCTATCTACAACTACCTGCCAGAGAGTCAGCCTGTCTCAGGTTAGTGGTCACCATTGCACTACCACACCCAGGAACACTATTAACCCTAACTTGAGTACGCTGCAAATGAACTTCTGCACCACCAAATTCAGCACATGCGCCAGGCAAGGGATGATGCGTCAAACCGGCTAGTCCCATTTTCGCACACCACCAGGCCGGGCTTAAGGCCCACTGGCAGAAACCACTCGTCGGTCTGTTGTTTAATACCCCGCCACAACTCCTGCGTGGTGTGGGGCCTGTCCCCCAAACATATGAGTTTCAGAATGGCCTGCTGACGTTTACCCCGTGCTGTGCTGAAGTTGGTGGTGAAGGTGTGCGGCTGACTGGATGAGCTGGTGGATGCAGAGGAGGAGGAAGCTGAGTAGGAGGAGGAGGCTACAGGAGACAAAGAATGATGCCCTGTGATCCTTGGCTGCGGAAGGACGTGCGCCAAGGAACTTCTCTGCCTGGGGCCCAGCCGCCACTACATTTACCCAGTGTACAGTTAGGAGATATAGCGTCCCTGGCCGTGCTTACTGGTCCACGTATCTGTGGTTAGGTGGACCTTGCCACAGATGGCGTTGCGCACACTTGATTTTATCGGATACTTGGTTGTGCAGGGAAGGCACGGCTGTCTTGGAGAAGTAGTGGCGGCTGTGAACAACATACTGTGGGACAGCCATGGCCAACAGCTGACCAGTTTGAAGCTGTCTGCGTCCACCAGCCTGAATGACAGCATTTCAAAGGCCAGTAGTTTAGAAATGCTGGCATTCAGGCCCAGGGCTCGAGGGTGGCTAGGTGGGAATTTACGCTTCCTCTCCAAGGTTTGTGAGATGGAGAGCTTAATGCTGCCGTGTGACATGGTGGAGATGCTTGGTGACGCAGGTGGTGGTGTCGGTGACACTTCCTCTGTTTGGTGGGCGGCAGGTGCCAACATTCCTCCCGAGGCGGAGGAAGAGGCCGAGGCAGCAGCAGAAGAGGGAGCAGGGAGAGCCTGAGTGACTTCCTTGCTTTTAAGGTGATTACCCCACTGCAGTTCATGCTTTGCATGTAGGTGCCTGGTCATGCAGGTTGTGCGAAGGTTCAGAACGTTAATGCCTCGCTTCAGGCTCTGATGGCACTGCGTGCAAACCACTCGGGTCTTGTCGTCAGCACATTGTTTAAAGAAGTGCCATGCCAGGGAACTCCTTGAAGCTGCCTTTGGGGTGCTCGGTCCCTGGTGGCGGTGGCCAGTAGCAGGCGAACTCTCTTGGCGGCGCTGTTCTGCTTTTGCCCCCTGCTCCCTCTTTTGCTACGCTGTTGGCTCGGTCTCACCACTGGCTCTTCCTCTGAACTATGAAAGTCAGTGGCACGACCTTCATTCCATGTGGGGTCTAGGACCTCATCGTCCCCTACATCGTCTTCCACACAGTCTTCCTCCCTGACCTCCTGTTCGGTCTGCACACTGCAGAAAGACGCAGCAGTTGGCACTTGTGTTTTGTCATCATCAGAGACGTGCGGACTCCGATGAGATGGTATTCCCATGTCCTCATCATCTGGAAACATCAGTGGTTGTGCATCAGTGCATTCTATGTCTTCCACCACTGGGGAAGGGCTAGGTGGATTCCTTTGGGAAACCCTGCCAGCAGAGTCTTCAAACAGCATGAGAGACTGCTGCATAACTTGAGGCTCTGACAGTTTCCCTGATATGCATGGGGGTGATGTGACAGACTGATGGTCTTGGTTTTCAGGCGCCACCTGTGCGCTTTCTGCAGAAGACTAGGTGGGAGATAATGTTGTGAACGTGCTGGATCCACTGTCGGCCACGCAATTGACTAGCGCCTGCACCTGCTCAGGCCTTACCATCCTTAGAACGGCATTGGGCCCCACCAAATATCGCTGTAAATTCTGGCGGGTACTGGAACCTGAGGTAGTTGGTTCACTAGGACGTGTGGCTGTGGCAGAATTGCCACGCCCTCTCCCAGCACCAGAGGGTCCACTAACACCGCCACGACCGCGTCCTCATCCCTTACCAGATGTTTTCCTCATTGTTACCGCTCACCAAGCACCACAAAAAGAAAAAAATATTTGGCCCAATTAATTGATTTCAAATTCAGGCCTTTTTTTTACAGGCACCTAGCACTATCTGCTTATATATTTATGTACCGTATTACACTAATCCAGGCACAGCATTAACCACTGATTTAGGGGAATATCAATTGTAGGCCTAGTATTTAGGCCCAGGATGAAAGGTATCCTTTTATGGACAGATTTACAATTGGAGATGCACAATAGTGTGTGAAAAAATATGTAGGATTATGCCTTCAGCAATTGTATTTTAACACTTTGTGTAACATATCCTTTAACGGACAGAAATACAATGGGAGATGCACGGTAGCGTGTGAAGTTATTGAGGATGACCCTCTCAGCACTTGTATATACACCTTGATTGTAATATACCCTATTACGGACAGATTAACACTTGGCCTGCAACAGCTGGAACACCAGATTCAGGGTATTGCTATATTGGCAAGTGAATTTCACCACAGAACAAAATATATGTTTTGGGGACATTATTATACTTTGCCAGCCACTTCTGGGACACCAGATTCAGGGTATTGCTATTTTGGCAATTGAATTTCACCCCAGAACAAAATATATGTTTTGGCGGACACTATGATACTTTGCCAGCCACTTCTGGGACACCAGATTCAGGGTATTGCTATTTTGGCAATTGAATTTCACCCCAGAACAAAATATATGTTTTGCGGACACTATTATCCTTTGCCAGCCACTGCTGGGACACCAGATTCAGGGTATTGCTATTTTGGCAATTAAATTTCACCCCAGAACAAAATATATGTTTTTGCGGACACTATTATACTTTGCCAGCCACTGCTGGGACACCAGATTCAGGGTATTGCTATTTTGGCAATTGAATTTCACCCCAGAACAAAATATATGTTTTGACGGACACTATTATACTTTGCTAGCCACTGCTGGGACACCAGATTCATGGTATTGCTATTTTGGCAATTGAATTTCACCCCAGAACAAAATATATGTTTTGCCAGACACTATGATACTTTGCCAGCCACTGCTGGGACACCAGATTTAGGGGATTGCTATTTTGGCAATTGAATTTCACCACAGAAAATAATCTATCCTTTGCCAGACAGCAGACAGTATTACACTTGGCTAGCCAAAGCTGGAACACCAGATTTAGGGGATTGGTATGTTGGCAATTGTATTTAACCCCTTAATAAAATATAGAAATTGCTATCCTGAGTTTCTAGGGGTGACAATAAGCACAGCCAAGCCCCTGATGTAGGATATAGCAAAAAAACAACCTACTATTGATGGATTGATGGACTTGGTGGCAGCTTGTTCTGGTGCACCACAAGTCACAAAATGGCCGCCGATCACCCCAGAAAAAGTGACAGAATTACGCTCTGTGCAGCCTAAAAACCAGTGAGAAATTAACTAGCAGAAGTTGAATCATTCACAGCTGTAGATCGATCAGTTCATTAGGTGCTGTTGCTGACATTTCCGTGCCTAATCTCGCCCTCACAGAAGCTGCGTCCTCTCCCTACACTAATCAGAGCAGTGTGATGTGCGGCACTACGTGACTCCAGCTTAAATAGAGGCTGGGTCACATGTGGCACTTGGCCAATCACAGCTATGCCAATAGTTGGCATGGCTGTGATGGCTTCTTAGGGCAAGAAGTAAAATGCTAGCTGATTGGCTGCTGCGCAGCTCTTCAGAAAGCGGGAAGAAATTGCCGAACAACGGACCCGAACTCAAACTTTTTGAAAATTTTCGGGTTCGGGTCCGGTCCCGAACACCCCAAAATTCGGTACGAACCCGAACTATGCTCAAACTGTTCGCTCCACACTAGTCACCAGCCCTTGACATTATGCAGGCATGGCGAATGGTTGAGGATGCTACTAACCGGTTAGAAAAAATTTTAAGAGACTTTTTAGGAGTCTATGGATCTGCAACGATTTTTATTGATCACCTGAATGATAAACTAGCTGCAGAGGACATTGCCATCAGTAAATCTTTCACAGGACTTAGATCAACAAGATGTGTACTTCCTGCAAATCAACAACACAGCTTTGAAGTTTCATGCTACAAGTGTCATCTGTGATAGAGTTTTGGAAAGTATGAGAACCAGGTTTGGCACTCATGGCAAACTTTACATGCAGATTGCATGTTTTGACCCAAACCGGTTTGAGGAGATACTGGCTTCTCCGGAAAAAATACAGCTTGATGTCATTTCTAAAGCTGTTCCTGAAATTGATGGCCTTGTTCTTCGTGAAGAATTGATTTCATTTACATCAAGTTACAAAATCTCTCCAGAGGACTGTTTGACAGTGATGATGAAACCTTGAGCTCTGCTGGAGAAGAAGATCCTGACTTCTCTGACTCTGAGCCATGTAAGCTTTCTGAGAAAAACTCTGCTGTAAAAGTGCACATCCTGTGCATTTAAGCTGTTATTTCAGTATAGATTATGCTCTTCGGCCTATGAAAATCTTTATATGGCATACAAGTACCTGATCACTCTAAGCACCACACCATGCTCCTGTGAACTGTGTTTTTCAAAGTTGAAAATTCTGAAATCAAGACTTAGATCAACGCTTACTCAGCAAAATCTGGAGACATTGATGCTAATTGCAATAGAGAAAGATGTTTCTTTAAGGATAAAAGAGAGACAAAGAGAAAATCATAGACCGTTTTGGCAAGACATATTCTGAACTCCGCTCTCTGCTTCTCTTTTAAACTGCAGTGCAGACTGCCCAATGCTATATATTTGTAGCTAAAATTGCATGGCACTTCTGTTTGTTTTATTATTTGTATTGCACTGAATTTGAATTATAGTTATTTTTATATGTAACTGCCTCTTTAGGATTTGTAATGCTCTGGTTTTGTCTAGTTATGATTTTGTAATGCACTTGTCTTGGTTTGTGCATTTATTTATTGTGCACAGTTTGGTTTTTACATTTGTTCTTTAGGTTGCACTTGTTAATAAATTATTGCACTTTTGTTCCTTGTGTAGTGCGTGGCTGTAGGCAGGATAGGGGCGTCGCTGGAGGTGGGGCATGAGCATGGCTGAAGGTGGAACATGGGTGGGGCCTGGAAGGGGGCCCTTGATTTGTTTTGCCCGGGGGCCCTGAGGGTTCTCAGTCCACCCCTGAAAACCTCATTGTGAAAAAAAAGGTGTTTTATAAGTGCATCGATAAGAATAGGGAGGATTCATTTCACATCATCTAAGTGCAGGGACAGACATTTCAGGTGCTAGGGAGAGTGATAAAGAAAACATCATTGTGAAAACAAAGCGGTTTATAAGTGCACGATAAGGATAGGGAGGAATCATTTCACAGCATCTTAGTGCAGGGACAGACGTTGCAGGGACTAGGGAGAGTCATACAGAAAACATCATTGGCAAAAATACTTTTTACAAGTGCAGGGAAAATTATTTGGGGATCCAAATAGCCTTTATACAGCTCTGTTATTCCAGCAATTTGTTATAGGGGTGTAAGTGTCATGTTGAAAAGCCTTTGTGGCTTATATCTGTGGAAAAAGAGAAATATACTCTGATTTCCTAAAGACCTGACCTGGGTAAGGTTGTAAATACTTAATAAACAAACAGATGCCTAAATTAGGCTGTGCAACCTATCTTGACCCAGGTATGAAATAAAATAAAACTTCACTTTTATTGTAACACATATAAAATATTTCATGCGTGTCCTATTTAGGAACCAAACAAAAGAGGGAGATTAAAAATACAGTCACCACTCCGCCAGTGATTGTCAATGTTTACAGTGATAGGTGAAGGAGATGTGCACCCTCTCCTGCCTATTCACTTTTATCTCATGGCTCAGTTGTGGCAGCTTTGTATAAGCCGTGAGGCTAACTTTTGATCTATAGCCAACTGCAGCATGTGCTGTTCACTAAAGCTATAGCCAGGAGGCGCTATTATTGGTGCGCCTCCCAGACTACCACTTATATGAGGAGTAGTCCTTTATTGATGCTGGGGTATGGCAGTGACTAAGTCCTGTATGCCACTCCAAACGCCAGCACCTCTGAGCTTTGACGATAATGAGATCGCTATCTAATTTGAGCTATTTATAAGAAATTGACGGAGTGGCGTTCTGATCTAAAATCTAAATCTGCCCCCTAACATGTTTCACCAACATTATGGCTTCTTCAGGGGATGGGCAGCATTGAGTGTCACCGCTTCATTGGGGGTTTCAAAAATGAGCGTTAGATTGACAGGTACAATATCCTGTCCCTTCCTCGCTAAGTGTCATAACAGACTATCAACCCCCAATGAAGCGGTGACACTCAATGCTGCCCATCCCCCTGAAGAAGCCATAATGTTGGTGAAACATGTTGGGGGGCAGATTTAGATTTTAGATCAGAACGCCACTCCGTCAATTTCTTATATAATAGCTCAAATTAGATAGCGATCTCATTATCGTCAAAGCTCTGAGGTGCTGGCGTTTGGAGTGGCATACAGGACTTAGTCACTGCCATACCCCAGCATCAATAAAAGGACTACTCCTCATATAAGTGGTAGTCTGGGAGAGCGCACCAATAATAGCGCCTCCCTGGCTATAGCTTTAGTGAACAGCACATGCTGCAGTTGGCTATAGATCAAAAAGTTAGCCTCACGGCTTATACAAAAGCTGCCACAACTGAGCCATGAGATAAAAGTGAATAGGCAGGAGAGGGTGCACATCTCCTTCACCTATCACTGTAGACATTGACAATCACTGGCGGAGTGGTGACTGTATTTTTAATCTCCCTCTTTTTGTTTGGTTCTAAATAGGACACGCAAGAAATATTTTATATGTGTTACAATAAAAGTGAAGTTTTATTTTATTTCATACCTGGGTCAAGATAGGTTGCACAGCCTAATTTAGGCATCTGTTTGTTTACTAATATATACTCTGTTCACTTCTGCAGCCATATATGGTAAAAGTGTTTAGTGCCCTATTATGGTACAATACGAGAAAAATAGACGCTGTTCACATTTGGTGCTATTTGCACTAAAAACATTTATTGTCATATTTCAGTACAATATGAGAAAAATAGACCATGTTCACATTTGGTGTTATTTACACTAAAAACATTTATTGTCAGTTCAGTACAATACGAGAAAAATAGACAATGTTCATATTTTGTGCTATTTGCTCAAAAAACATTTACTGTCAGTTCAGTACAATACGAAAAAAAATGGACGCTGTTCACATCTGGTGTTATTTGCACTAAAAACATTTATTGTCAGTTCAGTACAATACGAAAAAAATAGACGCTGTTTACAATCGGTGTTATTTCACCCTCCATATGCGCCTCGATCTCACAGCCACATGAGGCCTGTGGGGGCTGAACTGGAGAAGGGGAGGAGGACATTGGAGCACAGGCAAGGTGTAGCCAAATGGGTGTTTTTTCTACTTAGCTGACAGGACAGGAGGAGCAGGAGCAGCCAGAGGAACTACAGGATGATGAGGAAGACGAGACAGAGGACCCGGACACAGTGGCAGTATGCAGTGGAGATGGAGACAAGGGATGTCCTTCTGTGTCACTTGCACAAATTGCCCGCTGCATGCTTACTTGCTTGAGTAACGGACGAATTGTAAGCATTTAATAGAACAGGTTCTTTAGACATCTATGTGGAATCAGCTGATGAGGGTGTAAAAGGAGTGAGCTTCTTCTTGACACTAAAATGAACCTGTAAGGCTGAGTTCATACTTGAGTTACTTGGTCAGTCGTGGCCCCATGACTGCCTAACTAAGTGAAGTGTGCAGTGATTCTAATAGCGACGCCTGTCATCTGCATGTCATAATGACTGACAGTATTATTTCCCTACCCCAGCACACTCCCTATGCATGTTACTGCAAGGCACAGTGTTCTATACCCATATAAAGGCTCTATGCAGCCCGGAAATAGACATTTTTTAATGCGATTCATCGCAAATTAATTTGGATCAAAGCAAATTTTTCCGGCAAATTCAGCAAATCGGCCGATTTGAATTTTTGAGAAATTTGCTTATCTCTAATTGTCATCACTCACATCAGTCTCTCTTTTTTTTATAGCAAAGGCTATATGCGGTAACTGTGTATTTGCTGTGTATTAGAAATCAAGTGGCTTTTCCTTGGAATAATTGTTTTCCGTCTAGTTACTGGGTCAGCTGTATTTTAGTTCCCGCTCTATGTAGATGCCAATGGACACACAACTAAGCCTCTACCACAGTGATAAAAATGTTAAAATTCCATTTTGAAATGATGCATCATGAACCATAAAAAATCATATAAAAAGGAGCTGCAAAAAAGAAGACATAATGTCCACCTGTTTATTAATACATATGGCGTCCGTGTGCATTCCGTATTTTTCAGAACGGAACAGCTGGCCCCTAATAGAACAGTACTATCTTTGTCCATTATGCAGACAATAATAGGACCAGTTCTATCTTTTAGCAGAACGGATATATGGAAATACGGAAACGGAATGCACACGGAGTACCTTCTGCTTTTTTTGCGGACCCATTGAAATGAATGGTTCTGCATACGGTCGCAAAAAAAACGGACCGGAAATGGAAAGAAGATATGTTCGTGTGCAAGAGGCCTTATTCTGTGGGTTAGCATGATTATGATGATACCAAGTTTGTATCGTTTTATCATGTTATACTTTTTTTTTTTTTTATAAAAACTTTTGAGAAAATAAACCTTAATTTTGCTTCATCATATAACTTTTGTTATATATATTTCTATAGGTATGTTAGGATTTGGTTTTTGTGGGGCTAACTATCATTTTTATTGGTACTATTATAAGGGTAGATAAGTCTTTTTGATCACTTTTTCTTAATCTTTTTGTTAGGCCCCATGCACACGATCGTTGTTTGTTTCCGCGTCCGTTCCGTTTTTTTTCATGGATAGGATGCTTCCCCATTCATTTCAATGGGTCCGTCAAAAAATGCGGATGGTCAACCATTTTTGATCCGCATCCGTGATCCGTGTTTTCATTCCGTCAAAAAAATAGTGCATGTACTATTTTTTTCACGTTTGCGGACAAGGATAGGCATTTTTACAATGGATCTGCCATAAAAATTTGCAGGAGGAGCGGACGCGGAGGCAGGCAACGGTCGTGTGCATGTAGCCTTAATCCACTATTTTTATAGCAAAAGTATGCTAGGCTGGGATTGGAGCTAAGACTATCCACTATGGCTGGGTGTCAGCTGTTTAATACAGCTGACATGCGCTGTGTATGGAGCAGACACAGCCCCAGAGCCTGTTCCATACACACCTTGTGCACCTTGGGGTTACTTTTATTCCCAGGTGCGCAAAGGGGTTAAGACTTCAGTCTAATTCAAAACTGAACATACATTTATATAATAATAGTATTATTCATAGTTTTATCAGGGCTCAAATTCCCAAAATGGCCCTTTGATGCTCCTTTCTGTAACACTCTGGCAGGGGATCTTACACCAGAATAACATAAAAAGATCACTGTACCACTGTAAAAGTAGACAATGCATTGAGTATATTTGCTATGACGACCTTCATAAGTGATTCTTAACATCTGTTACTGTATATGATCACATGTTATTTCTTCAGCCTAGAAGGCAACAGTAGAGGTTCTTTATAATGGCATCCTAAAATAAAAGAAACTTTGAGGTTGGTGGGACCAATGACTCAGAAGTTAATTTTTAGTTCTTATATGAAGTGTCTCTTTACAGTGGTTTTCCCACTTCAGACTTTTATGACCATTCCATGGGTTTTGCCACAAATGGCTGTTGGGATGAAAACCTATTGGTAGGAAATAGATCTCCTGATCCTTGTCCTACAAAGTTAAGTGACCACATACAGAGGTGGCTTGTATCTTCACATCTCTTGTTTGAAGTCTATGAGTGTTATAAAATAACCCTAGCAGGCTGCTGGTGGCCATCTTTCCTTATAGAATGGGCCTCACATTACCTCCTTTATCTTGATAGGTGGAGGTCACAGTGGTTGACCAAGGATATCCTATAAATAATAAAAACTTCATTAAACTAAGTTTCGTGCAGCATCCACAAAGACTGTGGTTATGGAGGCAACCATTATTGCAACCTCTGTTAGGGAATATTCACTGCAGATTTGTTGCAGAAATTTTTGCTATTGAAAATTAGTTCCAGTCATCTGAATGGGGTTGTTTTGATGGAAAGTACTAGAATGCCCATTCATATGAATGCGATAGTCACAATATTTTGTGCTAAAAAGGGCTCGAGTGAATATACTGTAATAGAGGTACAAAATGGGTCTCCTCTGTAGCCATTGCACACTGTTAGGTTTAATATGACAGATACATGGATACATCTATAATTGTATACTCATCTCTTTATTTATGCTTTTCTTTAGTTGCTAATCCTGTTTAATCCCCATTAATATTACTACTATATACATATAATGATCCTGAGTCACATTTATGAGTACTATAAGAACTGAAAAAGTACAATTCGAACTGTGTATTTCTTACATGATTTGCTGTGGTCTAATAAACTATTGAACTCAGCTTTGTTCTTGGCTTCCAGTCTGAATTTCACTCCCAGTTGTATGCATTCCACATAAATGGATTTTGCTACCAGATCATTCTGGTTTCTTATATTTTTTAATAACTTTGGGGCTTAAAAAGTCAAATGAAGTTTGAGGTGCTGATCATATATTGCTGTTATAGTTTTGCAAATATGTTTTTAAAGAACAAAATAAGTATACATTAACACATTAGCTTATAATAAAAGCGGATGACTTAAGCCGCTAAAATCCACTTATCTTTAAGGACTTTCTAGTAAGCTACTAGCCAAATAATCTCATAGTTCAGTAGTTGAAAAGTTCACATTCCTAATGCTACAGTGTATCAGGAAACAACAGTCTTTCTACTTATGCAAATTCAGTTGGCATCTATTTTCTGCAAGCACAACATTAGCTACTTCTTTTGTCAAAAATAAAACCTCTGCTATGTTTGAGATAGGAGGACTGCAGATAGAGACGTATGAATTTAATCGATGTGGGAGACTTTGATCACTCTGGTTAGAAGTAGTTTCTGTGGCATCCTCTGTGGCAGTTATTACTAAATGCAATGCAGATGACATGTCACATGTTGTGTCAGGTTTATCTGTACACTTATTGTGCATTCAGTATTTATGCCTTAACTGCATATTTATAACAAATATACAGTATAGATAAGGTAAAAACAGCAGCACTCAACGTTGTAGATCAGGGTGCAATGCTTCCAAAACGGCTGGCCACGCCGTCAATTAACATAAGAATGTTGCAAGGGAAATAAAGAGGTTCACCATTTTTTCACTACCACGGAGTGCTGCTTCTCTCTTTGGATTCTTATATATATATATATATATATATATATATATATATCTAGATCTAGATCTAGAGAGAGAGAGAATACTTTATATATAATTATATTTTCCACATTGAGTGTATGAAATACTGTAACTTACTGAAATCATCTTCGTATCGACTGGAAGAGCAATTCATAAAAATGACATACACACTGAACATATAATAGAACATAGCGACAAGTCAGTGACCGCTCATTAAAATAAAGAGTCTGACAGAAATGTGCCTTGCTAATAAAAGCATCACAAGTACTGCGAGTCAGTAAGCCATAAATGGGGCTCCAGAGATTATGGTATATCACTGTATGTTGCATGGGCACTTATGGTCTAATTACATGTATTATTGATTTTAGGTACAAGAAAAACACAACGTGACCCTTAGACACCAATTCTTTTTTTTCTTCTAAATAGGTCCATTTATAGGAATCAGTCATTTCTGAATATATATTTATAGCAGTTAGAATTCTGATACAGAGCTGCAAATCTTCTGCTTACACATAAACGGTAATCTTTCTAGCTGACTGCAGCCACCACTAGAAGAATATTAGGAGAGTATTGCTTTCCACTCATATAACAGTATGCAGTATGCTCCTAAGCACCATCACAGCTGTAAAATAAATAAAAAGTCTCAAACCGCAATGTAGTTTGGAGCGCAGCAGGTCTATAGTGAAGTAGGTTCAAATTCCCACTCAGTCCTTAGTTTCATAAAAAGACCGCACAGCTCAAAATTCTTCCATGAAGTTGTCAGTAGTGAAGGTATATAGAAAGTATCCTTTAGCTGTGATCAATCACTGGGTTTCAGGTCAGGCTCCCTCCACAGTCAGAATTTATATCTCCTGGATGTTATGCAAGAGAACTGAACATAGTACCGCAAACCCTTCAATGACCACGCTTTTTTTATTATACTCACATAAGTAAAACGAATCAATGCATATAAACTCATATAAAATACTATTGTTTTTTCGGCCGCCCGACTCGGGTTGTGCTCTCACTTGCTTTTTCAGGGGCTGCTCTATATTGAATTAACAACCCACCTTTTTAACCCCTTAAGGACTTACGACATACCGGTACATCATGGTTCCCGAATCCTTAAGGACCTATGACGTACCGGTACGTCATGAGTAGTTCCGATCACTGCTGCTCAGCCGGCAGTGATCGGAACAAGGTACCTGCTGAAATCATTCAGCAGGTACCTTGTTACAATGCCCAGGGGTGTCCTGTGACACCCCCCATATCGGCGATCGCTGCAAACCGCAGGTCAATTCAGACCTGCAGTTTGCAGCGCTTTGTGCGATCTCTGACCCCCGCGGTCACAGAGAGTTAATGTCCCCCAAAGTGTTAAGTTTTAACCCCCCCTGCATCCCCCAGGGGGGGATGCAGGGGGGATGGTTGTGGGCGCCGGGAGGTGGGCGGTGCGGCAGGCAGGTATTTATATAAATACTGTGTCAAAGTTCATTTTTGTCACCTTACATCACAAAAAGTGTAATAGCAAGCAACCAAAATGTCAAATGCACCCCAAAATAGTGCCAATAAAACCGTCATCTCATCCCACAAAAAATGAGCCCCTACATAGGATAGTCACCCAAAAAATAAAAATTAAAAACATGGCTTTCATAATGTGGAGACACTAAAAATATTCTTTTTCAAAAATGCTTTGTTATGAAAAACTGAAACAAAAACCCAAAAAGTAGTCATATTTGGTATTGTCGCATCCGTAACAACCTGCTCTATAGAAATCGCACACAATCTAACCTGTCAGTTCAATGATGTAAATAAAAATAAAAAACGGTCCCAAAACAGCAATTTTTTGTGCAAATTTTCCATTTTAATCCATTTTCCAGTAACAAAGCGGTTACGGTTAACAGCCAAAAAACTCAATATTTATTGCCCTGATTCACCTAGTTTGCAGAAACACTCCATCTGTGGTCATAAACTGCTGTATGGCTAAACGGCAAAATGTAGAAGGAAGGGAACGCCATATGGTTTTTGGAAGGCAGATTTTGCTGGACTGGTTTTTTGACACTATGTCCCATTTGAAGCCCCCTGATGCACCCCTACAGTAGAAACTCCAAAAAAGTGACCCCATTTTGGAAACTACGGGATAAGCTGTCAGTTTTGTTGGTACTATTTTAGGGTAAATATGATTTTTGGTTGCTCTTTATTACACTTTTTTGAAGCAAGGTAACAATAAATAGAAATTCTGAAATTTAATCTCCATTTGCCAATAACTCTTGTGGAACACCTAAAGGGTTAACAAAGTTTGTAAAACCGGTTTTGAATACCTTGAGGGGTGTAGTTTCTTAGATGAAGTCACTTTTATGGAGTTTCTACTCTAGGGGAACATCAGGGGGCTTCAAATGAAACATGGTGTAAAAATCCAGTCCAGCAAAATCCGCCTTCCAAAAACCATATGGCGTTCCATTCCTTCTGCGCCCTGCCGTTTGGCCATACAGCATTTTACGGCCACATATGGGGTGTTTCTGCAAACTACAGAATCAGGGCAATAAATATTGAGTTTTGTTTGGCTGTTAACCCTTGCTTTGTTACTGGAAAAAATGTAAAATGTTCCAAAAATCGAAATTCTGAAATGTTTTCTCTATTTGCCATTAACTCTTGTGGAAACCTAACCTAAAGGGTTAACAGTGTTTGTAAAATCAGTTTTGAATACTTTGAGGGTGTAGTTTCTAGAATGGGGTCACTTTTTTGGAGTTTCTACTCTAGGGGTGCATTTTGGGTGGTTTCTATTATGTAAGCTTCACAAACTGACTTCAGACCTGCACTGGTCCCTAAAAAGTGGGTTTTGGAAAATTTCTGAAAAATTTCAAGATTTGCTTCTAAACTTCTAAGCCTTGTAACGTCCCCAAAAAAAAAAAATTGCATATCAAAAATGATCGATACATGAAGTAGAAATATGGGGAATGTAAATTAATAACATTTTTGGACGGAAATAATATGTATTATAGAAATAGAGAAATTGAAACTTGCAAAATTGCAAATTTTTCCAAATTTTTGGTAAATTTGGTATTTTTTTATAAATAAAAATGAAATTTTTTGACTCCATTTTACCACTGTCATGAAGTACAATATGTGACGAAAAAACATTCTCAGAATGGCCTAGATAAGTAAAAGCGTTTATAAGTTATCACCACATAAAGTGACACTGGTCAGATTTGCAAAAAATGGCTGAGTCCTCAGGGTGAATAGTGCTGAGTCCTTAAGGGGTTAAAATCAGATGGGCATTGACTAAAAGACTTTTACAAGCCATTTCTTAAAGGGAAACAAAGTTAGTGTTCCCTCCTATGAGACAAGCAAAAACCACATACATATAATATCCCCATCAACATACATCCACCAACATCATACTGTAATACAGTTAGGCCTCATGCACACGACCGTTTTTTATGCTGTCCGCAAAAGGGGTTCCGTTGTTCAGTGATCCGTGTCCGTTTTTTCCTTCCGTTGTGTTTCCGTGTGTCTTCCGTTTTTTTAGCGGACATGACCCAAAAGATTTTACCAAAAGACAGGCTGACAATTTTTGCCAAGTGCCTGCCAAGGGATCCGCAAAAAAAATGGACACGGAACACGGATGACACACGGATGGCCATCCGCATTTTTTCACGGTCCCATTGACTTGAATGGGTCTGTGAACCGTTTTTCACGGACAAGAATAGGACAGGTTATATTTTTTTGACGGACTGGAATCACGGATCACGGACGCGGAGGACAAACGGTGCATTTTCCGAGTTTTCCACGGACCCATTGAAAACTAATGGGTCCGCAGAAAATCAAGAAAAACGGAGCAACGGACACGGAATTAAACAACGGTCGTGTGCATGAGGCCTTAAACAACGGTCGTGTGCATGAGGCCTTCATTGTTATATATAGCCACCAGAAAAACCTTTAAATCTCCTACATTCAGTGGGTTAATCGCACCTCTTCTTAACCAGCAGCATTCACATTTATAGAAAAAAGAAACAACCTTCTTAATGCCTCTTTCACACGGGCGTCATGTTTGACGCTCGGATAGGATGCGGGTGCGTTGCAGGAATATGCGCGATTTTTCCGCGCGTGTGCAAATGTTTGTAATGCGTTTTGCACGCGCGTGTGAAAAATCGCCATGTTTGGTACCCAGACCCGAAGCCGGACTTCATCACTGAAGTCCGGTTTCGGGTAGAGTATTCTGGAGAATTTATTATTTTCCCTTTTAACATGGTTGCAACTACGCGATCAAGTGGCTAAGGTAAGTTAAGTTTTATTATTTTTAACCCCTTCATCCTCATTTTACACAGCATTCTTTAATAACCATGTTATAAGGGAAAATAATAAAGATCTGGTCACGGTGCTAAGCAACCATGCGGGAAAATCGCACTGCATCCGCACTTGCTTGCGGATGCTTACGATTTTCCCGCAGCCCCATTCACTTCTATGGGGCCTGAGTTGCGTAAAAAACGCACAATATAGAGCATGCTGCGATTTTCACGCAACGCAGAAGTGATGTGTGAAAATCACCGCTCATGTGCACAGCCCTATAGAAAAGAATGGGTCCGGATTCAGTGCGGGTGCAATGCGTCCACCTCACGCATTGCAACCCCGCGGAAAACTCGCACGTGTGAAAGGGGCCTAAAGGCTATATTCATGTAACTGCCACATATTTTTATATTGTATTAGTCAACCCTTGAGATAGGTCTTGATTAGAGTTGAGCGAACACCTGGATGTTCGGGTTCGAGAAGTTCGGCCGAACTTCCCGAAAATGTTCGGGTTCGGGATCCGAACTCGACCCAAACTTCATCCCGAACCCCATTGAAGTCAATGGGGACCCGAACTTTTGGACACTAAAAAGGCTGTAAAATAGTCCAGGAAAGGGCTAGAGGGCTGCAAAAGGCAGCAAAATGTAGGTAAATACCCTGCAAAAAAATGTGGATAGGGAAATGAGTTAAAATAAAATAAAAATAAATAAATAAAAATTAACTAATATCAATTGGAGAGAGGTCTCATAGCAGAGAATCAGGATTCAAGTCAACCACCAATGGAGAATGTCACTTTCTGTTATTTCGGCCCCAGCACCCAGAAAGAGGAGAGAGGTCCCACAGCAAGAAATAAGGCGCCATATCACCCACCACTGGAGAAGGACACTTTCAGTTATTTAGGCCCAGCACCCACCCAGAGTAGAGAGGTCCCACAGCAGAGAATAAGGCGTCATATCAACCACCACTGGAGAAGGTCACTTTGAGATATTTAGGCCCCAGCACCCAGACAGAGGAGAGAGGTCCCACAGCAAGGAATAAGGCGTCATATCACCCACCACTGGAGAAGGACACTTTCAGTTATTAAGGCCCCATCACCCAGACAGAGGAGAGAGGTCCCACAGCAGAGAATAAGGCGTCATATCACCCACCACTGGAGAGCGCCATCTCACCCACCACTGGAGGGAAACTTTCAGTTATTTAGGCCCCAGCACCCAGACAGAGGAGAGAGGTCCCACAGCAGAGAATCATGCGTCATATCACCCACCACTGGAGAAGGCCACTTTCAGTTATTTAGGCCCAGCATCCAGACAGAGGAGAGAGGTCCCACAGCGGACAATCAGGCGTTATTTCACCCACCACTGGAGAAGGCCACTATCAGTTATTTAGGCCCCACCACCCAGAAAGAGGAGAGAAGTCCCACAGCAGAAAATCAGATATCATATCACCCACCACTGGAGAAGACCACTTTGAGTTATTTAAGCCCCAGCACCCAGACAGAGAAGAGAGGTCCTAAAGCAAGGAATAAGGCATCATGTCACCCACCACTGGAGAAGGCCACTTTCAGTTATTTAGGCCCCAGCACCCAGACAGAGGAGAGAGGTCCCAAAGCAAGGAATAAGGCAATATGTCACAAAATCACTGGAGAGGGCCACTTTCAGTTATTTAGGTCCCAGCACCCAAACAGAGGAGAGAGGTCCCAAAGCAAGGAATAAGGCATCATGTCACCCACCACTGGAGAAGGCCACTTTCAGTTATTTAGGCCCCAGCACACAAACAGAGGAGAGAGGTCCCACAGCAGAAAATCAGGCGTCATATCACCCACCACTGGAGAAGACCACTTTGAGTTATTTAGGCCCCAGCACACAGACAGAGGAGAGAGGTCCCACAGCAAGGGATAAGGCGTCATATCACCCACCACTGGAGAAGGCCACTTTCAGTTATTTAGGCCCCAGCACCCAGACAGAGGAGAGAGGTCCCACAGCAAGGAATAAGGCATCATATCACCCACCACTGGAGAAGGCCACTTTCAGTTATTTAGGCCCAAGCACCAGAGGAGAGAGTCCCACCACAAAGAATAAGGCGTCATATCACCCACCACTGGAGAAGGACACTTTCAATTATTAAGGCCCCATCACCCAGACAGAGGAGAGAGGTCCCACAGCAAGGAATAAGGCGTCATATCACCCACCACTGGAGAAGGTCACTTTGAGTTATTTAGGCCCCAGCACCCAGACAGAGAAGAGAGGTCTCACAGCAGAGAATCAGGCGTCATATCACCCACCACTGGAGAAGGACACTTTCAGTTATAAAGGCCCCATCACCCAGACAGAGGAGAGAGGTCCCACAGAAAGGAATAAGGCGTCATATCACCCACCACTGGAGAAGGTCACTTTGAGATATTAAGGACCCAGCACCCAGACAGAGGAGAGAGGTCCCACAGCAAGGAATAAGGCGTCATATCACCCACCACTGGAGAGGGAAACTTTCAGTTATTTAGACCCCAGCACCCAGACAGAGGAGAGAGGTCCCACAGCAGAGAATCAGGCGTCATATCACCCACCACTGGAGAAGGCCACTTTCAGTTATTTAGGCCCCAGCACCCAAATAGAGGAGAGAGGTCCCACAGCAGAAAATCAGGCGTCATATCACCCACCACTGGAGAAGTCCACTTTCAGATATTTAGGCCCCAGCTCCCAGACAGAGGAGAGAGGTCTCAAAGCAGAAAATCAGGCTTTATATCACCCACCACTGAAGAAGGCCACTTTGAGTTATTTAGGCCCCAGCACCCAGACAGAGGAGAGAGGTCCCACAGCAAGGAATAAGGCGTCATATCATCCACCCTTAGATAAGGCCATTTTCAGTTATTAAGGCCCCCTCACCCAGACAGAGGAGAGAGGTCCCACAGCAAGGAATAAGGCATCATATCACCCACTACTGGAGAGGGAAACTTTCAGTTATTTAGGCCCCAGCACCCAGACAGAGGAGAGAGGTCCCAAAGCAGAGAATCAGGCGTCATATCACCCACCACTGGAGAAGGACACTTTCAGTTATTTAGGCCCCACCACCCAGACAGAGGAGAGAAGTCCCACAGCAGAAAATCAGGCGTCATATCACCCACCACTGGAGAAGACCACTGTGAGTTATTTAGGCCCCAGCACTCAGACAGAGGAGAGAGGTCCCACAGCAAGGGATAAGGCGTCATATCATCCACCACTGGAGAAGGCCACTTTCAGTTATTTAGGCACTAGCACCAAGACAGAGGAGAGAGGTCCCAAAGCAAGGAATAAGGTATCATGTCACCCACCACTGGAGAAGGCCACTTTCAGTTATTTAGGCCCAATCACCCAGACAGAGGAGAAAGGTCCCACAGCAAGGAATGAGGCGTAATATCACCCACCACTGAAGAAGGCCACTTTCAGTTATTTTGGCCCCAGCACCCAGACAGAGGAGAGAGGTCCCACAGCAAGGAATTAGGCGTCATATCACCCACCACTGTAGAAGGCCACTTTCAGTTATTTAGGCCCCAGCACCCAGACAGTGGAGAGAGGTCTCACAGCAGAGAATCAGGCGTCATATCACCCACCACTGGAGAAGGCCACTTTCAGTTATTTAGACCCCAGCACCCAGACAGAGGAGAGAGGTCCCACAGCAAGGAATAAGGAGTCATATCACTCACCACTGGAGAAGGCCACTTTTAGTTATTTAGGCCCCAGCACCCAGACAGTGGAGAGAGGACCCACAGCAGAGAATCAGGCTTCACATAACCCACCACTGGAGAAGGCCACTTTGAGTTATTTAGGTCCCAGCAACCAGACAGAGCAGAGAGGTCCCACAGCAAGGGATATGGCGTCATATCACCCACCACTTGAGAAGGCCACTTTAAGTTGTTTAGGCCCCAGCACCCAGACAGAGGAGAGAGGTCCCACAGCAAGGAATAAGGCGTCATATCACCCACCACTGGAGAAGGCCTCTTTCAGTTATTTAGGCCCCAGCACCCAGACAGATGAGAGAGGTCCCACCGCAAAGAATAAGGCGTCATTTCACCCACCACTGGAGAAGGACACTTTCAGTTATTAAGGCCCCATCACCCAGACAGAGGAGACAGGTCCCACAGCAAGGAATAAGGCGTCATATCACCCACCACTGGAGAAGGCCACTTTCAGTTATTTAGGCCCCAGCACCCAGACAGATGAGAGAGGTCCCACCGCAAAGAATAAGGCGTCATTTCACCCACCACTGTAGAAGGCCACTTTCAGTTATTTCGGCCCCAGCACCCAGAAAGAGAGAGAGGTCCCACATCAGAGAATCAAGCATCATATCACCCACCCCTGGAGATTGCCACTTTCAGTTATTTAGGCCCCAGCACCCAGACAGAGGAGAGAGGTCCCACAGCAGAGAATCAGGTGTTATATTACCCACCACTGGACAAGGCCACTTTCAGTTATTTAGGCCCAGCACCCACACAGAGGAGAGAGGTCCCACAGCAGAAAATCAGGCGTCATATCACCCACCACTGGAGAAGGCCACTTTCAGCAAGGAATAAGGCGTCATATCACCCACCACTGGAGAAGGCCACTTTCAGTTATTTAGGCCCCAGCACCCAGACAGAGGAGAGAGGTCCCACCACAAAGAATAAGGCGTCATATCACCCACCACTGGAGAAGGCCACTTTCAGGAAGGAATAAGGCGTCATATCACCCACCACTGGAGAAGGCCACTTTCAGCAAGGAATAAGGCGTCATATCACCCACCACTGGAGAAGGCCACTTTCAGTTATTTAGGCCCCAGCACCCAGACAGAGGAGAGAGGTCCCACCGCAAAGAATAAGGCGTCATATCACCCACCACTGGAGAAGGCCACTTTCAGTTATTTAGGCCCCAGCACCCAGACAGAGGAGAGAGGTTCCACAGCAAGGAATAAGGCGTAAGATCACCCATCACTGAAGAAGGCCACTTTCATCTATTTAGGCCCCAGCACCCAGACAGAGGAGAGAGGTCCCACAGCAAGGCATAAGGCGTCATATCACCCACCACTGTGGAAGGCCACTTTCAGTCATTTAGGCCCCAGCAACAAGACAGAGGAGAGAGGTCCCACAGCAGAGAATCAGGCGTCATATCACCCACCACTGGAGAAGGCCACTTTGAGTTATTTATTCCACAGCACCCAGACAGAGAGAGAGGTACCACAGCAAGGAATAAGGCGTCATATCACTCACCACTGGAGAAGGACACTTTCAGTTACTTAGGCCCCAGCACCCAGACAGTGGAGAGAGGACCCACAGCAGAGAATCAGGTTTCACATCACCCACCACTGGAGAAGGCCACTTTGAGTTATTTAGGTCCCAGCACCCAGACAGAGGAGAGAGGTCCCACAGCAAGGGATATGGCGTCATATTACCCACCACTGGAGAAGGCCACTTTAAGTTGTTTAGGCCCCAGCACCCAGACAGAGGAGAGAGGTCCCACAGTAAGGAATAAGGCGTCATATCACCCACCACTGGAGAAGGCCACTTTCAGTTATTTAGGCCCCAGCACCCAGACAGATGAGAGAGGTCCCACCGCAAAGAATAAGGCGTCATTTCACCCACCACTGTAGAAGGCCACTTTCAGTTATTTCGGCCCCAGCACCCAGAAAGAGGAGAGAGGTCCCACATCAGAGAATCAAGCATCATATCACCCACCCCTGTAGATTGCCATTTTCAGTTATTTAGGCCCCAGCACCCAGACAGAGGAGAGAGGTCCCACAGCAGAGAATCAGGTGTTATATCACCCACCACTGGACAAGGCTACTTTCAGTTATTTAGGCCCAGCACCCACACAGAGGAGAGAGGTCCCACAGCAGAAAATCAGGCGTCATATCACCCACCACTGGAGAAGGCCACTTTCAGCAAGGAATAAGGCGTCATATCACCCACCACTGGAGAAGGCCACTTTCAGTTATTTAGGCCCCAGCACCCAGACAGAGGAGAGAGGTCCCACCGCAAAGAATAAGGCGTCATATCACCCACCACTGGAGAAGGCCACTTTCAGTTTTTAGGCCCCAGCACCCAGACAGAGGAGAGAGGTTCCACAGCAAGGAATAAGGCGTAAGATCACCCATCACTGAAGAAGGCCACTTTCATCTATTTAGGCCCCAGCACCCAGACAGAGGAGAGATGTCCCACAGCAAGGCATAAGGCGTCATATCACCCACCACTGTGGAAGGCCACTTTCAGTCATTTTGGCCCCAGCAACAAGACAGAGGAGAGAGGTCCCACAGCAGAGAATCAGGCGTCATATCACCCACCACTGGAGAAGGCCACTTTGAGTTATTTATTCCACAGCACCCAGACAGAGGAGAGAGGTACCACAGCAAGGAATAAGGCGTCATATCACTCACCACTGGAGAAGGACACTTTCAGTTACTTAGGTCCCAGCACCCAGACAGTGGAGAGAGGACCCACAGCAGAGAATCAGGTTTCACATCACCCACCACTGGAGAAGGCCACTTTGAGTTATTTAGGTCCCAGCACCCAGACAGAGGGAGAGGTCCCACAGCAAGGGATATGGCGTCATATTACCCACCACTGGAGAAGGCCACTTTAAGTTGTTTAGGCCCCAGCACCCAGACAGAGGAGAGAGGTCCCACAGTAAGGAATAAGGCGTCATATCACCCACCACTGGAGAAGGCCACTTTCAGTTATTTAGGCCCCAGCACCCAGACAGATGAGAGAGGTCCCACCGCAAAGAATAAGGCGTCATTTCACCCACCACTGGAGAAGGACACTTTCAGTTATTAAGGCCCCATCACCCAGACAGAGGAGACAGGTCCCACAGCAAGGAATAAGGCGTCATATCACCCACCACTGGAGAAGGCCACTTTCAGTTATTTAGGCCCCAGCACCCAGACAGATGAGAGAGGTCCCACCGCAAAGAATAAGGCGTCATTTCACCCACCACTGTAGAAGGCCACTTTCAGTTATTTCGGCCCCAGCACCCAGAAAGAGGAGAGAGGTCCCACATCAGAGAAACAAGCATCATATCACCCACCCCTGTAGATTGCCACTTTCAGTTATTTAGGCCCCAGCACCCAGACAGAGGAGAGAGGTCCCACAGCAGAGAATCAGGTGTTATATTACCCACCACTGGACAAGGCTACTTTCAGTTATTTAGGCCCAGCACCCACACAGAGGAGAGAGGTCCCACAGCAGAAAATCAGGCGTCATATCACCCACCACTGGAGAAGGCCACTTTCAGCAAGGAATAAGGCGTCATATCACCCACCACTGGAGAAGGCCACTTTCAGTTATTTAGGCCCCAGCACCCAGACAGAGGAGAGAGGTCCCACCGCAAAGAATAAGGCGTCATATCACCCACCACTGGAGAAGGCCACTGTCAGTTATTTAGGCCCCAGCACCCAGACATAGGAGAGAGGTCCCACAGCAAGTAATAAGGCGTAAGATCACCCACCACTGAAGAAGGCCACTTTCATCTATTTAGGCCCCAGCACCCAGACAGAGGAGAGAGGTCCCACAGCAAGGCATAAGGCGTCATATCACCCACCACTGTGGAAGGCCACTTTCAGTCATTTAGGCCCCAGCAACAAGACAGAGTTGAGAGGTCCCACAGCAGAGAATCAGGCGTCATATCACCCACCACTGGAGAAGGCCACTTTGAGTTATTTATTCCACAGCACCCAGACAGAGGAGAGAGGTACCACAGCAAGGAATAAGGCGTCATATCACTCACCACTGGAGAAGGACACTTTCAGTTACTTAGGCCCCAGCACCCAGACAGTGGAGAGAGGACCCACAGCAGAGAATCAGGCTTCACATCACCCACCACTGGAGAAGGCCACTTTGAGTTATTTAGGTCCCAGCACCCAGACAGAGGAGAGAGGTCCCACAGCAAGGGATATGGCGTCATATTACCCACCACTGGAGAAGGCCACTTTAAGTTGTTTAGGCCCCAGCACCCAGACAGATGAGAGAGGTCCCACAGCAAGGAATAAGGCGTCATTTCACCCACCACTGTAGAAGGCCACTTTCAGTTATTTAGGCCCCAGCACCCAGAAAGAGGAGAGAGGTCCCACAGCAGAGAATCAAGGCATCATATCACCCACCACTGGAGAAGGCCACTTTCAGTTATTTAGGCCCCAGCACCCAGACAGAGAGAGAGGTCCCACAGCAGAGAATACTGGCGTTATATTACCCACCACTGGACAAGGCTACTTTCAGTTATTTAGGCCCCAGCACCCACACAGAGGAGAGAGGTCCCACAGCAGAAAATCAGGCGTCATATCACCCACCACTGAGAAGGCCACTTTCAGCAAGGAATAAGGCGTCATATCACCCACCACTGGAGAAGGCCACTTTCAGTTATTTAGGCCCCAGCACCCAGACAGAGGAGAGAGGTCCCACCGCAAAGAATAAGGCGTCATATCACCCACCACTGGAGAAGGCCACTTTCAGTTATTTAGGCCCCAGCACCCAGACATAGGAGAGAGGTCCCACAGCAAGTAATAAAGCGTAAGATCACCCACCACTGAAGAAGGCCACTTTCATCTATTTAGGCCCCAGCACCCAGACAGAGGAGAGAGGTCCCACAGCAAGGCATAAGGCGTCATATCACCCACCACTGTGGAAGGCCACTTTCAGTCATTTAGGCCCCAGCAACCAGACAGAGTTGAGAGGTCCCACAGCAGAGAATCAGGCATCATATCACCCACCACTGGAGAAGGCCACTTTGAGTTATTTATTCCACAGCACCCAGACAGAGGAGAGAGGTACCACAGCAAGGAATAAGGCGTCATATCATTCACCACTGGAGAAGGACACTTTCAGTTACTTAGGCCCCAGCACCCAGACAGTGGAGAGAGGACCCACAGCAGAGAATCAGGCTTCACATCACCCACCACTGGAGAAGGCCACTTTGAGTTATTTAGGTCCCAGCACCCAGACAGAGGAGAGAGGTCCCACAGCAAGGGATATGGCGTCATATTACCCACCACTGGAGAAGGCCACTTTAAGTTGTTTAGGCCCCAGCACCCAGACAGAGGAGAGAGGTCCCACAGCAAGGAATAAGGCGTCATATCACCCACCACTGGAGAAGGACACTTTCAGTTATTTAGGCCACAGCACCCAGAGAGAGGAGAGAGGTACCACAGCAAGGAATAAGGCGTCATATCACTCACCACTAGAGAAGGACACTTTCAGTTACTTAGACCCCAGCACCCAGACAGAGGAGAGAGGTACCACAGTAAGGAATAAGGCGTCATATCACCCACCACTGGAGAAGGTCATTTTGAGTTATTTAGGCCCCAGCACCCAGACAGAGGAGAGATGTCCCACAGCAGCGAATCAGGCTTCATATCACCCACCACTGGAGAAGGCCACTTTGAGTTATTTAGGCCCCAGCACCCAGACAGAGGAGAGAGGTCCCACAGCAAGGAATAAGGCGTCATATCACTCACCACTGGAGAAGGACACTTTCAGTTATTTAGGCCCCAGCACCCAGAAAGAGGAGAGAGGTCCCACATCAGAGAATCAAGCATCAAATCACCCACCCCTGGAGAAGGCCACTTTCAGTTATTTAGGCCCCAGCACACCGACAGAGGAGAGAGGTCCCACAGCAGAGAATCAGGTGTTATATTACCCACCACTGGAGAAGGCCACTTTCATTTATTTAGGCCCCAGCACCTAAACAGAGGAGAGAGGTCCCACAGCAGAAAATCAGGCGTCATATCACCCACCACTGGAGAAGGCCACTTTGAGTTATTTAGGCCCCAGCACCCAGACAGAGGAGAGGGGTCCCACAGCAGCGAATCAGGCGTCATATCACCCACCACTGGAGAAGGCCACTTTTAGTTATTTAGGCCCCAGCACCCAGACAGAGAGAGAGGTCCCACATCAAGAATAAGGCGTCATATCACCCACCACTGGAGAAGACGACTTTCAGTTATTTAGGCCCCAGCACCCAAACAGAGGAAAGAGGTCCCACAAAAAGGAATACGGCGCCATATCACCCACCACTGGAGAAGGCCACTTTCAGTTATTTAGGTCCCAGCACCCAGAAAGAGGAGAGAGGTCCCAAAGCAATGAATAAGGTATCTTATCACCCACCACTGGAGAAGGCTACTTCCAGATATTTTGCCCACGGCACCCAGACAGAGGAGAGAGGTCGCATGGCAGAGGTTCAGGCTTCATGTCACCCACCATTGTAACAGGCCCCTTTCAGTTATTTAGACCCCGGCTCCCAGATTGAGGAAAGGTTCATTCAACTTTGGGTTGAACCGCAAGATCATGGCAAAGTTAAAAAAATGAGAATTCAATAAAGAAGTGCCCCGGAGTACAAGAATACATGGTTTAGGGGGAAGCAGTTATAAATGTCTATTCTGCACAAGGGAAGGATTGGTCCTGTGGGATCCGTGCCTGGTTCATTTTTATGAATGTCAGCTTGTCCACGTTGGCTGTGGACAGATGGCTGCGTTTGTCAGTAATGACGCCCCCTGCCGCGCTGAATACACGTTCAGACAAAACGCTGGCTGTCGGGCAGGCCAGCATCTCCAAGGCATAAAATGCTAACTCTGGCCACGTGGACAATTTGGAGACCCAGAAGTTGAATGGGGCCGAACCATCAGTCAGTACGTGGAGGGGTGTGCAGACGTACTGTTCAACCATGTTAGTGAAATGCTGCCTCCTGCTAACACGTTCCGTATCAGGTGGTGGTGCAGTTAGCTGTGGCGTGGAGACAATACTTTTCCACATTTCTGCCATGCTAACCCTGCCCTTAGAGGAGCTGGCTGTGACACAGCTGCGTTGGCGACCTCTTGCTCTTCCTCTGCCTTCGCCTTGGGCTTCCACATGTTCCCCTGAGACATTTGGGAATGCTCTCAGGAGCACGTCTACCAGCATGCGCTTGTACTCGCGCATCTTCCTATCACGCTCCAGTGCAGGAAGTAAGGTGGGCACATTATCTTTGTACCGGGGATCCAGCAGGGTGGCAACCCAGTTGTCCGCACACGTTAAAATGTGGGCAACTCTGCTGTCGTTGCATAGGCACTGCAGCATGTAGTCGCTCATGTGTGCCAGGCTCCCCAGAGGTAAGGTCAAGCTGTCCTCTGTGGGAGGCGTATCGTCATCATCCATCATATTCCCCCAGCCACGCACCAGTGATGGGCCTGAGCTGTGTTGGGTGCCACCCCGCTGTGAACCTGCTTCATCCTCATCCTCCTCCACCTCCTCCTCATCCTCCTTGTCCTCCAGTAGTGGTCCCTGGCTGGCCACATTTGTACCTGGCCTCTGCTGTTGCAAAAAACCTCCCTCTGAGCCACTTCTAACAGACTGGCCTGAAAGTGCTAAAAATGACCCCTCATCCTCCTCCTCCTGGGCCACCTCCTCTTCCATCCTAAATGTTTTCTCAAGGAGACATAGAAGTGGTATTGTAACGCTGATAACGGTGTCATCGCCATTGGCCATGTTGTTGGAGTACTCGAAATAGCGCAACAGGGCACACAAGTCTCGCATGGAGGCCCAATCATTGGTGGTGAAGTGGTGCTGTTCAGCAGTGCAACTGACGCGTGCGTGCTGCAGCTGAAACTCCACTACGGCCTGCTGCTGCTCGCACAGTCTCTCCAGCATGTGCAAGGTGGAGTTCCACCTTATGGGTACGTCGCATATGAGGCGGTGAGCGGGAAGGCCGAAGTTCCACTGTAGCGCAGACATGCAAGCAGCTGGTGGATTAGAATGCGGGATGCTCGCACAGATGGCCCGCACTTCATGCAGCAGCTCTGAAATGTCGGGTAGTTGTGAATGAACTTCTGCACCACCAAATTCAACACATGCGCAGGCAAGGGATGTGCGTCAAACCAGCTTGTCCCAGAGCTGCGACGAGATTTCGCCCATTATCGCACAGCACACCAGAAACCACTCGTTGGTCTGTTGTTCAATACCCCGCCACAAGTCCTGCGCGGTGTGGGGCCTGTCTCCCAAACATATAAGTTTCAGAATGGCCTGCTGACGTTTACCCCAGGCTGTGCTGAAGTTGGTGAAGGTGTGTGGCTGACTGGATGAGCTGGTGGAGGCAGAGGAGGAGGAAGCCGAGTAGGAGGAGGAGGCTACAGGACGCGTGCCATGGAACTCTCCGCCTGGGGCCAAGCCGCAACTACATTTGCCCAGTGTGCAGTTTGGGAGATATAGAGTCCCTGGTCGTGCTTACTGGTCCGCGTATCTGTGGTTAGGTGGACCTTGCCACAGATGGCGTTGCACAGTGCACACTTGATTTTATCGGATACTTGGTTGTGCAGGGAAGGCACGGCTGTCTTGGAGAAGTAGTGGCGGCTGGTAACAACATACTGTGGGACAGCCATGGCCATCAGATGTTTGAAGCTGTCTGTGTCCACCAGCCTGAATGACAGCATTTTAAAGGCCAGTACTTTAGAAATGCAGACATTCAGGCCCAGGGCTCGAGGGTGGCTAGGTGGGAATTTACGCTTTCTCTCCAAGGTTTGTGAGATGGAGAGCTATACACTGCCGTGTGACATGGTGGAGATGCATGGTGATGCAGGTGGTGCTAAGGTTCAGAACGTTAATGCCTCGCTTCAGGCTCTGATGGCACAGCGTGCAAACAATTCGGGTCTTGTCGACAGCACTTTGTTTAAAGAAGTGACATGCCAGGGAACTCCTTGAAGCTGCCTTTGGGGTGCTCGGTCCCTGGTGGCGGTGGCCAGTAGCAGGCAAACTCTCTTGGCGGCGGCTGTTCTGCTTTTGCCCCTGCTCCCTCTTTTGCTACGCTGTTGGCTCGGTCTCACCACTGCCTCTTCCTCTGAACTATGAAAGTCAGTGGCACGACCTTCATTCCATGTGGGGTCTAGGACCTTATCGTCCCCTGCATCGTCTTCCACACAGACTTCCTCCCTGACCTCCTGTTCGGTCTGCACACTGCAAAAACGCATCAGTTGGCACTTGTGTTTCGTCATCATCACAGACGTGCGGACTCCGATGTGTTGGTATTCCCATGTCCTCATCATCAGGAAACATAAGTGGTTGTGCATCAGTGCATTCTATGTCTTCCACCACTGGGGAAGGGCTAGGTGGATTCCTTGGGAAATCCTGCCAGCAGAGTCTTCAAACAGCATAAGAGACTGCTGCATAACTTGATGCTCAGACAGTTTCCTGATATGTATGGGGGTAATGTGACAGACTGATGGACTTGGTTTTCAGGCGCCACCTGTGCACTTTCTGCAGAAGACTAGGTGGGAGATAATGTTGTGAACGTGCTGGATCCACTGTCGGCCACCCAATTGACTAGCGCCTGTACCTGCTCAGTCCTTACCATCCTTAGAACGGCATTGGGTCCCACCAAATATCGCTGTAAATTCTGGCGGGTACTGGAACCTGAGGTAGTTGGTTCACTAGGACGTGTGGTTGTGGCAGAACGGCCACGTCCTCTCCCAGCACCAGAGGGTACACTAACACCACCACGAACGCAGTGCGCGTCTCTTACTAGATGTTTTCCTCATTGTTACCGTCTCACCAAGCACCACAGTAAGAAAAAATAATTGGCCCAATGTATTGATTTCAAATTCAGACCGTTTTTACAGGCACCTAACACTATCTGCCTATTTATTTATGTACCGTATTACACTAATCCAGGCACAGCAGTAACCACTGAATTAGGGGAATATCAATTGTAGGCCTAGTATCGAATTTCACCGCAGAAAAAAATTAAAAATTTAAAAACCCCAGAAAAAAATATATCCTTTGCCGTACACTATCAAACTTGGCCAGCCACAGCTGAAACCACTGATTTATGGTATTGCTATTTTGGCAATTGAATTTCACCCCAGAATAAAATATATCCTTTGCCGGACGCTATTAAACTTGGCCAGCCGCAGCTGAAACCACTGGTTTATTGTATTGCTATTTTGGCAATTGAATTCCACCCCAGAACAAAATATATCCTTTGCAGGACACTATGAAACTTGGCCAGCCGCAGCTGAAACCACTGATTTACGGTATTGCTATTTTGGCTATTGAATTTCACCCCAGAACAAAATATATCCTTTGCCGGACACTATTATACTTTGCCAGCCACTGCTGGGACACCAGATTTAGGGGATTGCTAATTTGACAATTGAATTTCACCACAGAAAATAATCTACCCTTTGCCAGACAGCAGACAGTATTTCACTTGGCTAGCCACAGCTGGAACACCAGATTTAGGGGATTGCTATTTTGGCAATTGAATTAAACCTCTTAATAAAATATAAAAATTTCTATCCTGAGTTTCTAGGGGTGACAATATGCACAGCCAAGCCCCTGATGTAGGATATAGCAAAAAAAAAAACTTTGTATTGATGGATTAATGGACTTGGTGGCAGCTTGTGCTGGTGTACCACAAGTCACAAAATGGCCGCCGATCACCCCAGAAAAAAGTGACAGAAAAACACTCTGTGCAGCCTAAAAACCAGTGAGCAATTAACTAGCAGAAGTTGAATTATTCACAGCTGTAGATCGATCACTTCATTGGTTGCTTTTGCTGACTTTTCCCTGCCTAATTTCGCCCTCACAGAAGCTGCTCCCTCTCCCTACACTTATCAGAGCAGTGTGACGTGCGGCGCTACGTGACTCCAGCTTAAATAGAGGCTGGGTCACATGCTGCACTTGGCCAATCACAGCCATGCCATTAGTAGGCATGGCTGTGATGGCTTCTTAGGCTACGTTCACACAACGACATTTGTCGTGCGACTTATTGTCACGCGACATTTTGTCGCACTATTGTCGCGTGACAATTTTTATAATGGGAGTCTATGGTGTCACATTGCGACATGCTGCGACTGCGACGCATCTTGAATGGATTTTTTGCGACTGTCGTGTCGCGTCGCAGTCGCAGCATGTTGCATGTCGCAATGCGACACCATAGACTCCTATTATAAAAATTGTAGCGCGACAATAGTTCGACTTTTTTGTCATGCGACAAATGTCGTCTTAGGGCAAGAAGTAAAACGCTAGCTGATTGGCTGCTGTGCATCCCTTCAGAAAGCGGGAAGAAACTGCCGAACAACGGACCCGAACCCGAACTTTTTTGAAAATGTTCGGGTCCGGGTCCCGAACACCCCAAAATTCGGTACGAACCCGAACTATGCTCGAACTGTTCGCTCAACACTAGTCTTGATCTCAAACTTGATCTCATGTCTTGCATCTATTTTTATAGTGCATTATTTTCTGTTATTTTGTAAATGTAGCCATATACATCCGCACATTTAATACCATATCGTGCAGGATGGTTTATATATATTTTTTCTGTGATTTGTTTGATTTGTCTTGAAGGAGTGGCACCTTCATGTGTGAATACGCTCCTATACTGGGAGTGATATTCAAGTGCACTTTTGCCCCACCTATCTAATAGGTGACCTTGATTAAGGTGGTACATATAGGTGTGTGTGTCTCTCCTCCCACCGGTTGCTGATGCACATGGAGGTAACAAGGGCAGCACATCATATGTGCGGGATCTGTGCTCCTCAAAAATGCGCCACAGCATGAATAGGTTAGCATAGGAACCCGCCTGAACTGAGACCACCTTGTTGCCGGTAGGTAGGCTTAGATGTATTTTTGATCAAAATGTATTGACCAAGTGTCTCAGTTTTTATCAAAAGTGAGGGCTTAGTCCATATGTCTTGCATCTATTTTTATAGTTCATTAATTTCTGTTACTTTGTAAATGTAGCCATATACATCCAGACATTTACTACCATATTGTGGGGATGGTTTATATATAGTTTTTTCTGTGATTTGTTTGATTTGTTTTTTCTGTGATTTACTGATACATGACTGATACTCATGTGCCATGCTGATACATGACTCATACCCAAAAAGACTGAGTGCTGTAATAAAATCAAAAGGTGCTTCAACAAAGTATTAGTTTACACTTATGCAACCATATTATTTTATTTTTTCTTTCCTCTACCTAAAAGATTTCAGTTTGTTTTTCAATTGAGTTGTACAATTTATAGGTCACATTAAGGCTGGGAACACACCTAAGGCCTTATTCACACGTCCGTAGTGTGTTTTGCGGAAACACGGATCCGCAAAACACGGACGGCTGCAATGTGCATTCCGCATTTTGCGGACCGCACATTGCTGGCACTATAGAAAGAATGCCTTTTCTTGTCCGCAATTGCGGGCAAGAATAGGACATGTTCTATTTTTTTGCGGAAACGGAAACACGGATGCGTAAACACGGATGTGTAAACACGGATGCGGACATCACATAGTGTGCTGTCCACATCCATTCCTGCCCCTATGAAATGAATGGGTCTGCAACCCTTCCGCAAAATTGCGGAAGGGATGCAGATCCATTTTGCGGACGTGTGAATTAGGCCTAAGCGTTTCTGAATCGCGTGTATGACGCGCGTTTTACGCGCGTTTTTGGATGCGCGTTTTCGTATCTAAGAAATGCTCATCATACGCGCGATTCAGTGATTCTCCCCTATTTCAGCATGGTCCATAGGCGCGTTAAAACGCCCAAAAGAAGTTCATGCTGGAGCGACAGCGTTAGGTGCTTTTCAGCGCGTTCAAACGCGCTGTAAAACGCCCAAATGTGAACCATGCCCATAGGGAAGCATGGCTTTCCACATGTTGTGCGTTTTACAGCGCGTTTGAACGCGCTGAAAAGCGCTTAGGTGTGTACCTAGGGTTAAGGTGGAAAAAGTTCTGAAAAGATTTATCTTTGTCTTATTTTTTACAGCACAGAAACCTGACATTTTAACAGTGGTGTGTAAACTTTTATATCCACTGTATGTGAGTATAATAAAAAGCGTGGTCATTGAAGGGTTTGCGGTACTTCACTATGTTCAGTTCTCCTCCATAACATCCAGTAGATAGAAATTCTGACTGTGGAGGGAGCCCAGATCTGAAACCCAGTGATTGATCACATCTGAAGGATACTTTCTACATACCTTCACTACTGACACCTTCATGGAAGAATTTTGAGCTGCACAGTCTTTTTTGTAAAACCTAGTGGCAGTTAAGGACAGTCAGGCTTCAACATTTTTTTCATATGATATGAAAATATTTATTAGTTTATAATCCTGCATATTGGGGGAATATCTCTGCAAGATGCAGCATTCAACCCTGGGTTTTTCTAAGAAAAGATAATTCCGTACACTTCTAGATTCTACTATCTAAAATGTTATCAACAAATCAAGTTAATGAGAAACTGTTGATGTCAATCAAAAACATTCTCTGTCTGGCCAAAGCTATAATGTTCTGTTCCTCTAAGGCCCCTTTCACACTGGCGAGTTTTCCTCGCGGGTGCAAAGCATGACGTGAACGCATTGCACCCGCATTGACTCTGGACCCATTCATTTCTATGGGACTGTGCACATGAGCAGTGATTTTCACTCATCACTTCTGCGTTGCGTGAAAATCGCAGCATGCTCTATATTGTGCGTTTTTCACACAACGCAGGCCCCATAGAAGTGAATGGGGCTACGTGAAAATCGCAAGCATCTGCAATCAAGTGCGGATGCAGTGCGATTTTCCCACAAGATTGCTAAGAGACTGGACCCGATCTTTATTATTTTCCCTTTCCCTATTTTATTATTTAACATGGTTATAAGGGAAAATAATAGCATTCTCACTACAGAATTCTCAGTAAAATGTGGATTAAGAGGTGTAACATAAAAATGTACTTACCTTATCCACTTGATCGCGTAGTTGCCGATCTCTTCTCTCTTCTTCAAGCATCAGCTGCCGGCTAAAGGACCTGTGGTGACATCACATCACATGGTGATGGACCATGTGATTGGACCATGTGATGAGCTCAGTGACGTCATAACAAGTCCTTTAGCCGGCAGCTAATGATTGAAGAAGAGATCGCAACTACGCGATCATGTGGATAAGGTGAGTTAATTTTTTTATTTTTAACCCCTCCATCCACATTTTACTAAGCATTCTGTAGTGAGAATGCAATTATTTTCCCTTATAACCAAATCCGAACTTCAGTGATGAAGTCCGGCTTCGAGTCTGGGTACCAAACATGCCGATTTTTCCCATGCACGTACAAAACGCATTTTCCTCGCGATCTTATCCGGCCTAAGGCCTCTGTCACACGAGCATGTCCGGATTAGGTCCGGATGCGCTATGGATGCGCTCAGTGAAAACTGTGCAATTTCGCAGGCAAAGCCATTTAGTTTTGCCTGCGATTGTGTTCAATTGTTCAGTTTTTTCCGCGCGGGTGCAATGCATTTTGATGTGTTTTTCACGCGCGTGATAAAAAACTGAAGGTTTACAAACATCTCCTAGCAACCATCAGTGAAAAATGCATCGCACCCGCACTTGCTTGCGGATGCTATGTGTTGTTCACGCAGCCCCATTCACTTCTATGGGGCCAGAGCTGCGTGAAAAACGCAGAATACAGAGCATGCTGCGATCTTCACGCAGTGCAGAAGTGATGCGTGAAAAAAAATGCTCATGTACACAGACCCATTGAAATTAATGGGTCAGGATTCAGTGTGGGTGCTATGCGTTCACACCATGCATTGTACCCGCGCAGAAAACTTGCTCGTGTGAAATGGGCCTAAGTGCCTAATTCTGGGCAAATAATTATTGTTTGTAAAGGGCTGCTAAATATTTCCTTGCTATCTAAGTGAGTAAAATAAATAAATTACTGAAGAATACCTTTAAGGCCCCATGCACACGACCGTTGCCTGCCTCCGTGTCCGCTCCTCCTTGAAATTTTGCGTCCGTCAAAAAAAACGGATGACGGACCGATTTTTTTGACGGACCGTTTTTTTTGACGGATCCATTGTAAAAATGCCTATCCTTGTCCGCAAACGTGAAAAAAATAGGACATGCACTATTTTTTTGACGGAATGAAAACACGGATCACGGATGCGGAACACAAACGGTTGACCATCCGCATTTTTGACGGACCCATTGAAATGAATGGGGAAGCATCCTATCCGTGAAAAAAAACTGAACGGACGTGGAAACAAACAACGGTCGTGTGCATGGGGCCTAACTGTCATGGAAACAAACTGTTAGGTATGCTTGATCCAACACGCTTCTTCTTTCTTCTGACACCAGATATTGTGGGATCATTTTGGGGCCCCTATACAGCACTAAAATCCATAAGTTCGACTCATGTTTTTGTCTGTTCATACGTACTTTAAATCCATTGCTTTCCTACTCTGCTGAGTTGCCCACATCTTTTGAAATTGTTACATTATTCCTTGCTGTGACTCAAAATCCAGTTTGGAGCCATTCTTTCAGCCTAATTCATACTAACCTAAATTAGATCAGTGTGCTGTCTGTGTGGACTTTAATGGATCATTGAAAGTTAATAGTGCTAGTCACACCTCCAGTTTTCCATGTGTTTTTCGGTCCTTGTCTTATGGAAAACAGATCTGGAGATCTTTGGAAACAACTAGAGACCTACAGACCTCATTACTGTATTAAAAATTGTCCATGGGTTGAGACCACAACAATGATAATTTATAGTATCGATCTCAGAATCAAATCTAATTTGTATCAGAACCAGAAGAAACATCAAGGAGCAATTTGCTGTGAATAACAAAATTATCAGTGTAAGGAACACCTAAAAATAGTCACCAATGTATAGGCAAAAGGGCAGTTAAAAATCATAAGAGCAAAACAATATTTGACTTATATTTTAACCCCTTCACGCCCGATGACATACATGTACGTCATCACTGGACGTGACTTAAAGCCCAGTGATGTACATGTACTTCATGGTGATTGGGTGGGTGCAGGAGCTGCTCCGCCTGATCAGCGGCAGGGGTCCGGTAGTCACTGATATCTGGACCCCTGCTGCATGCGCCAGCATCGGTGAAAACACTGATGCCGACACATTAACCCTTTATGTGACGCGGTCAGCGCTGACAGCGGCAAGTGCGATGTTGTGCGAGGATTTGGAGCTGCCAACAGGTCCCCATGCTGCTGTGATGGGGATCCGATAGCAGGGAAGGCAGCTCGATGCCTTCCTTAGGCATCGTGGCTGCCTTCCGGCGGAGAGCATCTGAGACCCAACCCCTTGGATCTCACAGGCAGAAAGCTGTATGTGTAATACCCACTGTATTTCACTTAGATCCAATGCATTCCAATACAGAAGTATTGGAATTAGGGTTGAGCGAACCCGATTTTTAGGGTTTCTGGTACCCGGACCCACACCCGATCATTTCCGTAAAAGTTCGGGTTCGGTGTTCGTCGATTTCCTGGCGCTTTTTGAAAGGCTGCAGGACAGCCAATCAACAAGCTTTTCACTTGTCTGCTCTTAGAAGCCATCACAGCCATGCCTACTTATGGCATGGCTGTAATTGGCCAAGTGCAGCATGTGACCCAGCCTCTATATAAGCCACAAGTCACTCTGCTCTTATTAGTGTAGGGATAGGATGCTGCTGTGAGGGAGAGAATAGTAAAAAGCTGAATAATATCTGATATCAGAACTTGTTCACACTGCAATCTACATACTTTTCTTCTTGTGGGTGCAATGCAACTGTTTTTTATCCTGTCCTGACTCTGAGGCCAGTGACAAAGACTTTAATCCGTCTGTGAGTTATGTTGGTGTCAGCGGGCATTTTGTGCAAGTGTAGTGCATTTGCAGCTGCATATGTGCCAGGGACATTAATTTAATCTAGTTCTTTTACTTCAGTGGGCAACATATACCCATTTTTTAAGTGCACTTGCACTGCATAAGTGCCAGGGGAAGGGATTAATAATATAGTTAATCCATCTGTGATTTTAGGGACATAAGGGGTGACATTTTCACTTTTTTTTCTGTAAAGTATCCCGAGGACGAGCTACTAGAGGACAGTCAGCAGATACTGCCCAGCAAAAATCAGGAGGAGACATTCGCCGCTTTCTCCACTAGGCGGGCAAGTACTGATGAGGAGAGTGGCGTGGGAGCTGGTGTTGTGAGCGGTAAGGCTCCTGACCCAGAGACGTCGAGGAGGAAATTACTACCAGAAAGTACTCGATGATGTAGCTGATCGCACTTGGGAGCCGGGTGACGAAGGGGCTCGATTATAATCGAAAGAAGAGGGTGGCAGCTTGCTCGCGAGCCAGTGGCGAAGCCAGCAAGTCAGTCAGGAGTGAAACGCGCCCGGGGTAAACCACCCGCTGTGCAGGAGCCTACCTGCCCGGGAAGTAGCGGTGCACGGGTTCACAGAGGCAGCATCGGTAGCAGTCACTCAGTGCAGAGTGTTGGGGTCAAAATCACCTACCCGGCAGTGTGGCAGTTTTTTGTTGCTGCCAGAGGAGGTGAATGTGGCCATATGTCGATCTGTGGGCAGAAGGTAAATCATGGCCAGAGTGCCAATGTTAGCACTACGGCCTTGTGTCAACATATGCAGCATTGCCATACAGTTGCCTGGGAGAACCGTGGCTTCGATGTGGTGGTCCAGCCTGCCACAGCAACTGCTACATCACCCAGTGGCACGCACCTAGTTTCAGTCAATCAAGGCTCCACCACCTCAGCCGAAGGGAGCTGTATGTCATTCCCATCTTCTGCTGGTCCAGATGCTCCTGCTCCTACTCCTCTTCAGACATTCCGTCATCAATCGATCACCGAAGTGATTGCCAAGGGACAACAGTATGCGTGCACGTCTTCAACGGCGCAGAAGCCGATGTGTTCCTGTCCAAGTTGCTGGTGCTGCAGTCCCTCCCTTTCCAAGTGGTGGATATTTCTTTGCCAAAAAGGCAGTACCAGCCCTGTACACACAAGTAGAACAGAAGGTGGGCCAGTCCTTGAGCCTGTCGGTGTCTGCCAAAGTGTACAGCAGCGCCGATGTTTGGAGCTGTAACTACAGTCAGGGACAATATATGTCCTTTATGGCCCTCTGGGTGAACGTGGTTCCTGCACAGAAACACCAGCAACTTGGACAGGTGACACCGCTTCCTCGATGCTACGCCGTTGGTCCTGCGATAATGTCCGCCTCTGCCTTCTCATCCTCCACCGTGTCCTCATCTTCTACTGCAGGGACAATTACCAGGGGCCCTCCAGCATACCACATGTGCAGGGCACAGCGGTGTCTCGCTTGTCTGCACTTAGTTTTCCTGGGCGAACAGAGTCACAAAGGGGAGGAACTGCTCCATGTCCTTTGTCAAGAAATTGAATCCTGGCTTTCTCTGCGACAACTCAAAAACTGAACCATAATGACCGACAACAGGAAGAACATTGTGTCAGCACTACGTCAAGGAGGACTGAGCTATGCGCCCTGCATTGCACACATGTTTAATCTGGTTGTCAGGCGGTTCCTGAAGTCTTTCACCCATCTGCAAGACATCTTAAAAATGGTCAGGAAACTTTGTATTCACTTCAGCCACTCGCACACTGCAAAGCACACCATCCTTGAGATGCAGCGGCAGAACGGCATCCCCCAACATAGGCTCATATGCGACGTCTCCACCCATTAGAATTCCACCCTCCATATGTTAGACCGACTATACAAACAAAGAAAGGCCATAAACGATTTCTTAATGATCCAAGCGGACAGGAGTAGGGATGAGCAAACCCAAACTGTATTGTTCGGGTTCGTACCGAATTTTGGGGTATTCGTGACACGGACCCGAACCCGAACATTTACGTAAAAGTTCGGGTTCGTTGTTTGCCAATTTCTATGGCGCTTTATGAAAGCCTGCAAAGCAGCCAATCAACAAGTGTCATACTACTTGCCCAAAGAGGCCATCACAGCCATGCCTACTATTGGCATGGCTGTGATTGGCCAAGTGCAGCATGTGATCCAGCCTCTATTTAAGCTGGAGTCACGTCACGCCACACGTCATTCTGCTCTGATTAATGTAGGGAAAGGATGCAGCTGCTGTTAGGGCGAGATTAAAATGCAAAAAGATTGTGGAGCCCCAGTTATGGGTCTACAACACAGTGAAAGCCAGATATCCCTCAAAGGAAGGAAAAACAAGCAAAGGGGTGTCTCCATTACAGAGATCACCAAGACCACCATATTAAGTGGCCCCTATGTCAAGATCCCGCTCTTTACAAGCTTTAAGGATGTGACGGGGAAGACCTAAGCAAGTTATCCATCCACAGACAGCTGTTTCGGGGTGTTGCCCCTCATCAGTGTGGAGTAGGATTCTGGCTAACCGGGAGCAATGCTTTGGTGACTACTCAAACAAAGCAATAGCTGATCTTAGGGAGACCAGCTACAAAAATGCCGTGGAGCCTCACTTAAGAGTCTCAAACACAGCAATCCAAAGTGCAAAGCTCCCTGGGAAACATAAAATGCAAAAAGATTGTGGAGCCCCAGTTATGGGTCTACAACACAGTGAAAGCCAGATATCCCTCAAAGGAAGGAAAAACAAGCAAAGGGGTGTCTCCATTACAGAGATCACCAAAACCACCATATTAAGTGGCCCCTATGTCAAGATCCCGCTCTTTTACAAGCTTTAAGGATGTGACGGGGAAGACCTAAGCAAGTTATCCATCCACAGACAGCTGTTTCGGGGTGTTGCTTTGTTTGAGTAGTCACCAAAGCATTGCTCCCGGTTAGCCAGAATCCTACTCCACACTGATGAGGGGCAACACCCCGAAACAGCTGTCTGTGGATGGATAACTTGCTTCACAATCTTTTTGCATTTTATGTTTCCCAGAGGGCGAGATTAGGCAGGGACTAACTCAGCAAAAAAAACTTAATGAAGTGATCGATCTACAGCTGTGAATCATTCAATTTCTGCTAGTTAATTACTCACTGTTTTCAGGCTGCCCAGGGCGTTTTTCTGTCACTTTTTTCTGGGGTGATCGGGGGCCGTTTTGTGTCTTGTGGTGCGCCAGCACAAGCTGCCACCAAGTCCATTAATCCATCAATAGTAGTTTTTTTTTTTGCTATATCCTACATCAGGGGCTTAGCTGTGCTTATCGTCACCCCTAGAAACCCAGGATAGAATTTTCTATACTTTATTGAGAGGTGAAATTCACGTCAAAAAATAGCAATCCCCTAAATCTGGTGTTTCAGCTGTGGCTAGCCAAGTGTAATACTGTCTGGCAAAGAATATCTTTTTTTTTTCTGGGGTGAAATTCAATTTCCAAAATAGCAATACCCTAAATCAGTGGTTTCTGCTGTGGCAGGACAAGTTTTATAGTGTCCGTCAAAGGATAGCTTTTGTTCTGGGGTGAAATTCAATTGCCAAAATAGCAATACCCTAAAACAATTGTTTCAGCTGTGGCTGGACAAGTTTCATAGTGTCCATAAAATTATAGCTTTTGTTCTGGGTTGAAATTCAATTACCAAAATAGCAACAAGGTAAATCTGGTGTTTTCAGCTGTGACTGGACAAGTTTCATAGTGTCCGTCAAAGGATATATTATTTTCTGGGGTGAAATTCAGTTGCAAAAATAGAAATACTGTGAATCTGGTGTTCCAGCTGTGACTGAACAAGTTTCATAGTGTCTGTCAAAGGATATATTATTTTCTGGGGTGAAATTCAGTTGCAAAAATAGAAATACCGTAAATCTGGTTTTTCAGCTGTGACTGGACAAGTTTGATAGTGTCCGTCAAAGAATATATAATTTTCTGGGGTGAAATTCAGTTGCAAAAATAGAAATACTGTAAATCTGGTGTTCCAGCTGTGACTGGACAAGTTTCATAGTGTCCGTCAAAGGATATATTTTTTCCTGGGGTTAAAATCAGTTGCAAAAATAGAATTACAGTAAATCTGGTGTTCCAGCTGTGACTGGACAAGTTTCATAGTGTCCGTCAAAGGATATTTTATTTTCTGGGGTGAAATTCAGTGCCCAAAATCTGGTGTTCCAGCTGTTGCAGGCCAAGTGTAAATCTGTCCGTAAAAGGGTATATTACACTCAGCATGCATCTCCAAGTGTATTTCTTTCCGTTAAAGGGTATATTAAAGTAAGTGTTAAAATACAGCATAATCCTCTACATTTGCACACACTGTTTTTTGCATCTCTAAGTGTATTTCTTTCCGTTAAAGGGTATATTACACAAAGTGTTAAAATACAAGTGCTTAAAGCATAATCCTATATATTTTTTCACATGCTACTGTGCATCTCTAAGTGTAAATCTGACCGTAAAAGGATACCTTTCATCCAGGGCCTAAATACTAGGCCTAAAATTGATATTCCCCTAAATCTGTGGTTACTGCTGTGCCTGGATTAGTGTAATAAGGTACATAAATAGATAGCCAAATAGTGTTAGGTGCCTGTAAAAAAAGGCCTGAAATTGAAATCAATACAGTGGGCCAAATAATTTTTTTCTTATTGTGGTGAACGGTAACAATGAGGAAAACATCTAGTAAGGGATGCGGACGCAGACATGGTCGTGGTGTTGTCGGTAGACCCTCTGGTGCTGGGAGAGAACGTGACCGTTCTGCCACTGCCACACGTCCTAGTGAACCAACTACCTCAGGTTCCAGTACCTGCCAGAATTTACAGAGATATTTGGTGGGGCCCAATGCCATTCTAAGGATGGTAAGGCCTGAGCAAGTACAGGCGCTAGTCAATTGGGTGGCCGACAGTGGATCCAGCATGTTCACAACATTATCTCCAACCCAGTCTTCTGCAGAAGCGCACAGGTGGAGCCTGAAAACCAAGCCCATCAATCTGTTACATCACCCCCATGCATATCAGGGAAAATGTCTAGAGCCTCAAGTTATGCAGCAGTCTCTTATGCTGTTTGACTCTGCTGGCAGGATTTCCCAAGGGAATCCATCTAGCCCTTCCCCAGTGGTGGAAGACAGAGAATGCACTGACGCACAACCACTTTCCTGATGATGAGGACATGGGAATACCACTTCATCAGAGTCCACACGTCTCTGATGATGACGAAACACAGATGCCAATTGCTGCGTCTTTTTGCAGTGTGCAGACCGAACAGGAGGTCAGGGAGGAAGACTGTGTAGAAGACGATGCAGGGAACGATGAGGTCCTAGACCCCACATAGAATGAAGGTCATGCCACTGACTTTCATAGTTCAGAGGAAGAGGCAGTGGTGAGACCAAACCAACAGTGTAGCAAAAGAGGGAGCAGGGGGCAAAAGCAGAACAGCCACCGCCAAGATAGTTCGTCTGCTACTGGCCACTGCCACCAGGGACCGAGCACCCCAAAGGTAGCTTTAAGGAGTTCCCTGGCATGGCACTTCTTCAAACAATATGCTGACAACTAGAGATGAGCGAACACCTGTATGTTCGGGTTCGAGAAGTTCGGCCGAACTTTCCGAAAATGTTCGGGTTCGGGATCCGTACTAGACCCGAACTTTATCCCGAACCCGAACCCCATTGTAGTCAATGGGGACCCAAACTTTTGAGCACTAAAAAGGCTGTAAAATAGTCCAGGAAAGGGCTAGAGGGCTGCAAAAGGCAGCAAAATGTAGGTAAGTGCCCTGCAAACAAATGTGGATAGGGAAATGATTTAAAATAAAATAAATAAAAATTTACCAATATCAATTGGATAGTGGTCCAATAGCAGAAAATCATGCGTCATATCACCCACCACTGGAGAAGGCCACTTTCAGTTATTTCGGCCCCAGCACCAAGACAGAGGAGAGAGTTCCCACAGCAAGGAATCATGCGTCATATCACCCACCACTGGAGAAGGCCACTTTCAATTATTTCGGCCCCAGCACCCAGACAGAGGAGAGAGTTTCCACAGCAAGGAATCATGCGTCATATCACCCACCACTGGAGAAGGCTACTTTCAGTTATTTCGGCCCCAGCACCCAGACAGAGGAGAGAGGTCCCACAGCAAGGAATCATGCGTCATATCACTCACCAGTGGAGAAGGCCACTTTCAGTTATTTCGTCACCAGCAGCCAGACAGAGGAGAGAGGTCCCACAGCAAGGAATCATGCGTCATATCACCCACCACTGGAGAAGGCCACTTTCAGTTTTTTCGGCCCCGGCATCCAAACAGAGGAGAGAGGTCCCACAGCAAGGAAACATGCATCATTTCACCCACCACTAGAGAAGGCCACTTTCAGTTATTTCGGCCCCAGCACCCAGACAGAGGAGAGAGGTCCCACAGCAAGGAATCATGCGTCATATCACCCACCACTGGAGAAGGCCACTTTCAGTTATTTCGGCCCAGCACCCAGACTGAGGAGAGAGGTCCCACAGCAAGGAATCATGCGTCATTTCACCCACCACTAGAGAAGGCCACTTTCAGTTATTTAGGCCCCAGCACCCAGACAGAGGAGAGAGGTCCCACAGCAAGGAATCATGCGTCATATCACCCACCCCTGGAGAAGGCCACTTACAGTTATTTCGGCCCCAGCATCCAAACAGAGGAGAGAGGTCCCACAGCAAGAAATCATGCGTCATATTACCCACCACTGGAGAAGGCCACTTTCAGTTATTTCGGCCCCAGCACCCAGACAGAGGAGAGAGATCCCTCAGCAAGGAATCATGCGTCATATCACCCACCACTGGAGAAGGCCACTTTCAGTTATTTCGGCCCAGCACCCAGACTGAGGAGAGAGGTCCCACAGCAAGGAATCATGCGTCATTTCACCCACCACTGGAGAAGGCCACTTTCAGTTTTTTAGGCACCAGCACCCAGACAGAGGAGAGAGGTCCCACAGCAAGGAATCATGCGTCATATCACCCACCACTAGAGAAGGCCACTTTCAGTTTTTTCGGCCTTGGCATCCAAACAGAGGAGAGAGGTCCCACAGCAAGGAAACATGCGTCATTTCACCCACCACTAGAGAAGGCCACTTTCAGTTATTTCGGCCCCAGCACCCAGACAGAGGAGAGAGGTCCCACAGCAAGGAATCATGCGTCATATCACCCACCACTGGAGAAGACCACTTTCAGTTATTTTGGCCCAGCACCCGACTGAGGAGAGAAGTCCCACAGCAAGGAATCATGCGTCATTTCACCCCCCACTAGAGAAGTCCACTTTCAGTTATTTAGGCCCCAGCACCCAGACAGAGGAGAGAGGTCCCACAGCAAGGAATCATGCGTCATATCACCCACCACTGGAGAAGGCCACTTTCAGTTATTTCGGCCCCAGCATCCAAACAGAGGAGAGAGTTCCCACAGCAAGGAATCATGCGTCATATCACCCACCACTGGAGAAGGCCACTTTTAGTTATTTCGGCCCCATCACCCAGACAGAGGAGAGAGGTCCCACAGCAAGGAATCATGCTTCAAATCACCCACCACTGCAGAAGGCAACTTTCAGTTATTTCGGCCCCAGCACCAAGACAGCGGAGAGAGTTCCCACAGCAAGGAATTATGCGTCATATCACTCACCACTGGAGAAGGCCACTTTCAGTTATTTCGGCCCCAGCACCCAGACAGATGAGAGAGAACCCTCAGCAAGGAATCATGCGTCATTTCACCCACCACTAGAGAAGGCCACTTTCAGTTATTTCGGCCCAGAACCCAGACCGAGGAGAGAGGTCCCACAGCAAGGAATCATGCGTCATATCACCCACCACTGAGAAGGCCACTTTCAGTTATTTCGGCCCCAGCACCCAGACAGAGGAGAGATATCCCACAGCAAGGAATCATGCGTCATATCACCCACCACTGGAGAAGGCCACTTTCAGTTATTTCGGCCCCAGCACCCAGACAGAGGAGAGAGGTCCCACAGCAAGGAATAAGGTGTCATATCACCCACCACTGGAGAAGGCCACTTTCAGTTATTTCGGCCCAGCACCCAGACCGAGGAGAGAGGTCCCACAGCAAGGAATCATGCGTCATATCACCTACCACTGGAGAAGGCCACTTTCAGTTATTTCGGCCCCAGCACCCAGACAGAGGAGAGAGGTCCCACAGCAAGGAATAAGGCGTCATATCACCCACCACTGGAGAAGGCCACTTTCAGTTATTTCGGCCCCAGCACCCAGACAGAGGAGAGAGGTCCCACAGCAAGGAATAAGGCGTCATATCACCCACCACTGGAGAAGGCCACTTTCAGTTATTTCGGCCCCAGCACCCAGACAGAGGGGAGAGGTCCCACAGCAAGGAATCATGCATCACATCACCCACCACTGGAGAAGGCCACTTTCAGTTTTTTAGGTCCCAGCACCCAGACAGAGGAGAGGTTCATTCCACTTTGGGTTGCTCCGCAAGATCATGGTAAATTAAAAAAAATGAGGATTCAATAAAGAAGTGCCCCGGAGTACAAGAATACATGGTTGAGGGGGAAGCAGTTATAAATGTCTCTTCTGCACAAGGGAGGCACAGGTCCTGTGGGATCCATGCCTGGTTCATTTTTATGAACGTCTGTTTGTCCACGTTAGCTGTGGTTTGTGGCTGCGTTTGTCAGTAATGACGCCCCCTGACGTTCAGACAAAGCGCTGGCCGCCAGGCAGGCCAGCACCTCCAAGGCATAAAAAGCTAACTCTGGCCACGTGGACAATTTGGAGACCCAGAAGTTGAATGGGGCCGAACCATCAGTCAGTACATGGAGGGGTGTGCAGATGTACTGTTCAACCATGTTAGTGAAATGCTGCCTCCTGCTAACACGTTCCGTATCAGGTGGTGGTGCAGTTAGCTGTGGCGTGGAGACAAAACGTTTCCACATTTCTGCCATGCTATCCCTGCCCTCAGAGGAGCTGGCCGTGACACTGCTGCGTTGGTGACCTCTTGCTCCTCCTCTGTGACATTTGGGAATGCTCTCAGGAGCGCGTCTACCAGCGTGCGCTTGTACTCACGCATCTTCCTATCACGCTCCAGTGCAGGAAGTAAGGTGGGCACATTGTCTTTGTTCCAGGGATCCAGCAGGTTGGCAACCCAGTAGTCCGCACACGTTAAAATGTGGGCAACTCTGCTGTCGTTGCGCAGGCACTGCAGCATGTAGTCGCTCATGTGTGCCAGGCTCCCCAGAGGTAAGGACAAGCTGTCCTCTGTGGAAGGCATATCGTCATCGTCCTCCGTATCCCCCCAGCCACGCACCAGTGATGGGCCTGAGCTGTGTCGGGTGCCACCCCGCTGTGAACCTGCTTCATTCTCATCCTCCTCCACCTCCTCCTCATCCTCCTCGTTCCCCAGTAGTGGGCCCTGCCAGGCCACATTTGTACCTGGCCTCTGCTGTTGCAAAAAACCTCCCTCTGAGCTACTTCTAACAGACTGGCCTGAAAGTGCTAAAAATGACCCCTCATCCTCCTCCTCCTGGGCCAACTCATCTACCATCATCGCCCTAAGCGTTTTCTCAAGGAGACATAGAAGTGGTATTGTAACGCTGATAACGGTGTCATCGCCACTGGCCATGTTGTTGGAGTACTTAGAAACAGCGCAACAGGGCACACAGGTCTCGCATGGAGGCCCAATCATTGGTGGTAAAGTGGTGCTGTTCCGCAGTGCGTCTGACGTGTGCGTGCTGCAGCTGAAACTCCACTATGGCCTGCTTCTGCTCGCACAGTCTCTCCAGAATGTGCAAGGTGGAGTTCCGCCTGGTGGGCACTTCGCATATGAGGCGGTGAGCGGGAAGGCCGAAGTTCCGCTGTAGCGCAGACAGGCGAGCAGCAGCAGGATGTGAACGCCGGAAGCGCGCACAGGCGGCCCGCACTTTATGCAGCAGCTCTGACATGTCGGGGTAGTTGTGAATTAACTTCTGCACAACCAAATTCAGCACATGCGCCAGGCAAGGGATGTGCTTCAAACCGGCTAGTCCCAGAGCTGCGACGAGATTTCGCCCATTATCGCACACCACCAGGCTGGGCTTGAGGCCCACCGCAGAAACCACTCGTCGGTCTCTTGTTCAATACCCCGCCACAACTCCTGCGCGGTGTGCGGCCTGTCCCCCAAACATATGAGTTTTAGAATGGACATTTACCCCGGGCTGTGCTGAAGTTGGTGGTGAAGGTGTGTGGCTGACTGAATGAGCTGGTGGAAGCAGAGGAGGAGGAAGCCGAGTAGGAGGAGGAGGCTACAGGAGGCAAAGAATGATGTCCTGCGATTCTTGGCGGCGGAAGGACGTGCGCCAAGGAACTCTCCGCCTGGGCCCAGCCGCCACTACATTTACCCAGTGTGCAGTTAGGGAGATATAGCATCCCTGGCTGTGCTTACTGGTCCACGTATCTGTGGTTAGGTGGACCTTGCCACAGATGGCGTTGCACAGTGCACACTTGATTTTATCGGATACTTGGTTGTGCAGGGAAGGCACGGCTGTCTTGGAGAAGTAGTGGCGGCTGGGAAGAACATACTCTGGGATAACCATGCACATCAGCTGTTTGAAGCTGTCTGTGTCCACCAGCCTGAATAACAGCATTTCAAAGGCCAGTAGTTTAGAAATGCTGGCATTCAGGCCCAGGGCTCGAGGGTGGCTAGGTGGGAATTTACGCTTTCTCTCCAAGGTTTGTGAGATGGAGAGCTGAACGTTGCCGTGTGACATGGTGGAGATGCTTGGTGACGCAGGTGGTGGTGTCGGTGGCACATCCTCTGTTTGGTGGGCGGGAGGTGCCAACATTCCTCCCGAGGCCGAGGCAGCAGCAGAAGCGGGAGCAGGGGAGCCAGAGTGAGTTCCTTGCTTTTAAGGTGTTTACTCCACTGCAGTTCATGCTTTGCATGTAGATGCCTGGTCATGCAGGTTGTGCTAAGGTTCAGAACGTTAATGCCTCGCTTCAGGCTCTGATGGCACAGCGTGCAAACCACTCGGTTCTTGTCGACAGCACATTGTTTAAAGAAGTGCCATGCCAGGGAACTCCTTGAAGCTGCCTTTGGGGTGCTCGGTCCCTGGTGGCGGTGGCCAGTAGCAGGCGAACTCTCTTGGCGGTGGCTGTTCTGCTTTTGCCCCTGCTCCCTCTTTTGCTACGCTGTTGGTTTGGTCTCACCACTGCCTCTTCCTCTGTACTATGAAAGTCAGTGGCACGACCTTCATTCCATGTGGGGTCTAGGACCTCATCGTCCCCTGCATCGTCTTCAACACAGTCTTCCTCCCTGACCTCCTGTTCGGTCTGCACACTGCAGAAAGACGCAGCAGTTGGCACTTGTGTTTCGTCATCATCAGAGATGTGCGGACATGCGATGAGATGGTATTCCCATGTCCTCATCATCAGGAAACATCAGTGGTTGTGCATCAGTGCATTCTATGTCTTCCACCACTGGGGAAGGGCTAGGTGGATTCCTTGGGAAACCCTGCCAGCAGAGTCTTCAAACAGCATAAGAGACTGTTGCATAACTTGAGGGTTTAGACAGTTTCCCTGATATGCATGGGGGTGATGTGACAGACTGATGGGCTTGGTTTTCAGGCGCCACCTGTGCGCTTTCTGCAGAAGACTTGGTAAGATATAATGTTGTGAACGTGTTGGATCCACTGTCGGCCAACCAATTGACTAGCGCCTGTACCTGCTCAGGCCTTACCATCCTTAGAACGGCATTGGGCCCCACCAAATATCGCTGCAAATTCTGGCGGGTACTGGAACCTGAGGTAGTTGGTTCACTAGGACGTGTGGCTGTGGCAGAATGGCCACGTCCTCTCCCAGCACCAGAGGGTACACTAACACCACCACGACCGCGTCCGCGTCCCTTACTAGGTTTTTCTCATTGTTACCGTTCACCAAGCACCACAATAAGAAAAAAATATTTAGCCCAATGTATTAATTTCAAATTCAGGCCTTTTTTTACAGGCACCTAACACTATCTGCCTATTTATTTATGTAGCATATTACGCTAATCCAAGCACAGCAGTAACCACTGATTTAGGGGAATATCTCTTTTAGGGCTAGTATTTAGGCCCTGGATGAAAGGTATCCTTTCATGGACAGATTTAAACAAGGACTGCAACAGCTGGAACACCAGATTCAGGGTATTGCTATTTTGGCAATTGAATTTCACCCCAGAACAAAATATATAGTTTGCAGGACACTATGAAACTTGGCCAGCCACAGCTGAAACCACTGATTTATGGTATTGCTATTTTGGCAATTGAATTTCACCCCAAAACAAAATATATGTTTTGGCAGACACTATTATAGTTTGCCAGCCACAGCTGAAACCACTGATTTATGGTATTGCTATTTTGGCAATTGAATTTCACCCCAGAACAAAATATACTCTGTTACGGACAGATTTAAACTAGGCCTGAAACAGCTGGAACACCAGATTCAGGATATTGCTATTTTGGCAATTGAATTTCACCCCAGAACAAAATATATCCTTTGCAGGACACTATGAAACTTGGCCAGCCACAGCTGAAACCACTGATTTATGGTATTGCTATTTTGGCAATTGAATTTCACCCCAGAACAAAATATATGTTTTGGCGGACACTATTATAGTTTGCCAGCCAGAGCTGAAACCACTGATTTATGGTATTGCTATTTTGGCAATTGAATTTCACCCCAGAACAAAATATATCCTTTGCAGGACACTACAAAACTTTGCCAACCACAGCTGAAACCACTGATTTATGGTATTGCTATTTTGGCAAATGAATTTCACCCCAGAACAAAATATATCCTTTGCAGGACACTATGAAACTTGGCCAGCCAGAGCTGAAACCACTAATTTATGGTATTGCTATTTTAGCAATTGAATTTCACCCCAGAACAAAATATATGTTTTGGCGGATACTATTATATTTTGCCAGCCAAAGCTGAAACCACTGATTTATGGTATTGCTATTTTGGCAATTGAATTTCACCCCAAAACATAATATATCCTTTGCAGGACACAATGAAACTTGGCCAGCCACAGCTGAAACCACTGATTTATGGTATTGCTATTTTGGCAATTGAATTTCACCCCAGAACAAAATATATCCTTTGCAGTACACTATGAAACTTGGCCAGCCACAGCTGAAACCACTGATTTATGGTATTGCTATTTTGGCAATTGAATTTCACCCCAAAACAAAATATATGTTTTGGCGGATACTATTATATTTTGCCAGCCAAAGCTGAAACCACTGATTTATGGTATTGCTATTTTGGCAATTGAATTTCACCCCAGAACAAAATATATCCTTTGCAGGACACTATGAAACTTGGCCAGCCACAGCTGAAACCACTGATTTATGGTATTGCTATTTTGGCAATTGAATTTCACCCCAGAACAAAATATATCCTTTGCAGTACACTATGAAACTTGGCCAGCCACAGCTGAAACCACTGATTTATGGTATTGCTATTTTGGCAATTGAATTTCACCCCAAAACAAAATATATGTTTTGGCGGACACTATTATAGTTTGCCAGCCAGAGCTGAAACCACTGATTTATGGTATTGCTATTTTGGCAATTGAATTTCACCCCAAAACAAAATATATGTTTTGGCAGACACTATTATAGTTTGCCAGCCACAGCTGTGACACCAGATTTATGGTATTGCTATTTTGGCAATTGAATTTCACCCCAGAACAAAATATATGTTTTGGCGGACACTATTATAGTTTGCTAGCCAGTGCTGGGACACCAGATTTAGGGGATTGCTATTTTCATAATTGAATTTCACCAAAGAAAATAATCTATCCTGTGCCAAACAGCAGACAGTATTATACTTGGCTAGCCAAATCTGGAACACCAGATTTAGGGGATTAGTATTTTGGCAATTGTATTTAACCCCTTAATAAAATATAGAAATTGCTATCCTGAGTTTCTAGGGGTGACAATTAGCACAGCCAAGCCCCTGATGTAGGATATAGCAAAAAAATAAAAAAACTAGTATTGATGGACTTGGTGGCAGCTTGTTCTGGTGCACCACAAGTCACAAAATGGCCGCAGATTACCCCAGAAAAAAAGTGACAGAAAAACGCTCTGTGCAGCCTAAAAACCAGTGAGCAAGTAACTAGCAGAAGTTCAATTATTCACAGCTGTAGATCAATCACTTTATAAGGTGCTTTTGAAGACTTTTCCCTGCCTAATCTCGCCCTCACAGCAGCTGCGTCCTCTCCCTACACTAATCAGAGCAGTGTGAGGTGCGGCGCTACGTGACTCCAGCTTAAATAGAGGCTGGGTCACATGCTGCACTTGGTCAATCACAGCCATGCCATTAGTAGGCATGGCTGTGATGGGCTCTTAGGGCAAGAAGTAAAACAATAGCTAATTGGCTGCTGTGCAGGCCTTCAGAAAGCGGAAAGAAATCGCCGAACAACGAACCCGAACTCAAACTTTTTTGAAAATGTTCGGGTCTGGGTCCGTGTCCCGAACACCCCAAAATTCGGTACGAACCCGAACTATGCTCGAACTGTTCGCTCAACACTACTGACGAAAAGACCCACGTGGTTTGCACGCTGTGCCATCAGAGCCTGAAGCGAGGCATTAACGTTCTGAACCTTAGCACAAAATCACAGAAAATAATGCACTCTATTAATGGATGCAGGCATAACATATGGACTAAGCCCTCACTAGATAAAATCTGAGACACTTGGTCAATACATTTTGATCAAAATACATCTAAGCCCACCCACCGGCGACAATGTGGTCTCAGTTCAGTCGGGTTACTATACTAACCTATTTATGCTGTGGCGTATTTTTCAGGAGCACAGTCCCCGCACATATGGTGTGCTGCCCCGTGTAACCTCCATGTGCATCAGCAACCGGTGGGAGGAGAGACACACACACCTATATGTACCACCTTAATCAAGGTCACCTGTTAGATAGGTGGGGCAAAAGTGCACTTGAATATCACTCCCAGTATAGGAGCGTATTCACACATGAAGTTGCCACTCCTTCAGTGGCCTATATTTCATTTAATTGCTTGCTGTCTGGGTGAGAGACATTAAACTCTTTTCACTGTCAAATTGCCTCTCCTCTATCTGGGTGTCAGGGGCCTACATAAATGATAAGGGCCTGTTCCATTGCAGGTTGACCTGAGGCTTGTGTTGCTGTTATGGGACCGCTCTCCTCTTTGAGTCTGTGAATGAGGCCTGTGGCACTGCAGGCAGGCATGAATCCTTTTTGGCTGTGATGAGAACATAAACTCCCATAGCATTCCCACCTGATGCCACCCCAACCTCCTATTCCACCTCCTTCTCCTCCAAGTTGCCAATTGTTATTGGTTAATTTTAATTTATTTTATTTTAAGTCATTTCACTCTCCAAATTTGTTTGCAGGGGATTTACCTACAATTTGCTACCTTTTGCAGCCCTCTAGCCCTTTCCTGGGCTATTTTACAGCCTTTTTAGTGCCCAAAAGTTTGGGTCCCCATTGACTTCAATAGGGTTCGGGTTCGGGGTGAAGTTCGGGTCGAGTTCGGATCCCGAACCCGAACATTTTCGGGAAGTTCGGCCGAACTTCTCGAACCCGAACATCCAGGTGTTCGCTCAACTCTAGACAGGAGTACTCCCCTGTGTAACTTCGATGGTAGCCAGTAGCACCTCCTGCATTACACCTGCCTTTTGCTCAGGCCCTTTGAGGATGCCACGTTATTTATCAGTCGCCTGGACTACGGGATGAACTATGTCATTCCACTGATTCATGTACTGGAACAGATGCTGGTAAATTTGGCTGGTCAGGTGACTGGATACGTGGCACCTAGATCTCACGGCCACATGAGCCGTGGGGATTGAACTGGAGGAGAAGGATATTGGAGCACAAGCAATGTGTAGTGAAACGGGTGGTTTTTCTATGAAAGTGACAGGAGAGGAGGAGCAGGAGCAGCCAGAGGAGCTATAGGGCGATGAGTAAGATGAGACAGAGGACCCAGACACACCGTGGCAGTATGCAGTGTAAATGGAGGCAGGGATCTCCACCTTGTTGGACCCTCGCTACTGGTCCTAAATGGGGGCCTTTTTTACACCCGCTGAGAGGGAGGACAAACTGAACTACTATAGAGACATCCTATGTAGTGAGTTGGCCGCTGCCTATCTGCACCATCGTCCATCCTCTCGCAGGTCCAACCGTGGGGCCTTTTGCCTCATGTTCCACTGCCATGGCTGCTGGGGAGGGTGAACACTCAGATGAAAACCGTAATAATTTTTTTTAAAAAGTGTGTCAAAAAGCCATTTTTGTCACCTTACATCACAAAAAGTGTAATACCAAGCGATCAAAATGTCCTATGCACCCTAAAATAGTACCCACCAAACCATCATCTCATACCAAAAATATGAGCCCCTACATAAGACAGTTGCCCAAAAAATATAAAAAAAACTACGGCTTTCAGAATGTGAAGAGTCTAAAAAATATTTTATTTTTATTTTTAAATGCTTTATTATGAAAAACTGAAACAAACCACCAAAAAAATTTGCTATTATCACATCGAAACAGCTGCTCTATAAAAGTGGCATATGATCTAACCTGTCAGATGAGCGTTGGAAATAACAAAAAATAAAAACGTTGCCAAAACAGCTATTTTTGTTTCCTTGCCACACAAAAAGTGTAATATAGAGCAACCAAAAATCATATGTACCCTAAAATAGTACCAACAAAACTGCCACCTTATCCCGTAGTTTCCAAAATGCGGTCACTTTTTTGCAGTTTCTACTCTAGGGGTGCATCAGGGGGATTCAAATGGGACATGGTGTCAAAAACCAGTCCAGCAAAATCTGCCTTCCAAAATCCATATGGTGTTCCTTTCCTTCTGCGCCCTGCCGTGTGCTCGCACAGCAGTTTACGACCACATATGAGATGTTTCTGTAAACTACAAATCAGGGCAATAAATATTAAGTTTTGTTTGGCTGTTAACCCTTGCTTTGTTACTGGAAAAAATTTATTAAAATGAAAAATCTGCCAAAAAGTGAAATTCAGAAATTTCTCCATTTTTATTAATTCTTGTAGAATACCTAAAGGATTAACAAAGTTTGTAAAATCAGTTTTGAATACCTTGAGGGTTCTAGTTTCTAAAATGGTGTCATTTTTGGGTGTTTCCATTATGTAAGCCTCACAAAGTGACTTCAGACCTTGCTTCTAAACTTCTAAGTCTTCTAATGTCCCCAAAAAATAAAATGGCATTAACAAAATGATCCAAACATTAAGTAGATATATGGGGAATGCAAAGTATTAACTATTTTTGGAGGTATTACTATTTATTATAAAAGTAGAGAAATTGAAATCTGGAAATTTGCAACGCCTGGGCATGCTCCTGATGAGGCGGCGGATGTTCTCCTGAGGGATCTCCTCCCAGACCTGGATTAAAGCATGATGTCCCAGATGTGCCCGATTGGATTCAGGTCTGGGGAAGGGCAGGCTAGTCCATAGCATCAATGTGTCTTCATCATGCAGGAACTGCTGACACACTTCAGCCACATGAGGCCTAAGCGTTGTCATGCATCAGAAAGAAACTCACGACCCACTGCACCTGCATATGGTCTCACAATGGGTAGAAGGATCTCATCCTGGTACCTAATAGCAGTCAGGGTACCTCTGGCTAACACTTGGAGGGCTGTGCGGCACTCTAAAATAATGCCTCCCCACACCATTACTGACCCACTGCCAAACCGGTCATTCTGGAGAATGTTACAAGCAGCAGAATATTCTCTATGGTGTCTCCAGACTCTGTCACGTCTGTCACATATGCTCAGTGCAAACCTGCTCTCATCTGTGAAGAGCACAGGGCGCCAGTGTCGAATCTGCGAATCTTGGTGTTCTCTGGCAAATGCCATTCAGCCCTGCACAGTGTTGAGCTGTAAGCACAACACCGACTTGTGGACGTCAGGCCCTCATACCACCTTAATGGAATTTGTTTCTGACAATTTGAGCAGACACATGGATATTAGTGGCCTGCTGGAGGTCATTTTGCAGGGCTCTGACACTGCTCCTCCTGTTCCTTCTTGCATAACGAAGGAGCTAGTGGTCCTATTGCTGGGTTGTTGCCCTCCTATGGCCCCTCCATGTCTCCTGGTGTACTGGCCTATCTCCTGGTATCTGCTCCATGCTCTGGACACTGTGCTGACAGACACAGATAACCTTCTTGCCACAGCTTACATTGATGTGCCATCCTGGATGAGCTGCACTACCTGAACAACTTCTGTGGGAGCAATGACAAAATGCAAAAGTGACCAAAACAACAGCCAAAAAGGATGAGAACGTAAACATGGTCTGTGGCAACCACCTGCAGAACCACTCCTTTATAGAGGTTGTCTTGCTAATTGCCTATCATTTCTACATGTCGTCTGTTCAATGTGCACAACTTGCATTGCCTTATTCTGATCCCCATAACTTTTGTTGAGTTACATCTATGAAACTGTATGGAGTGTGTATGACATTTTGATAACTTTTTAACTAATTTTTAGGGTTAGAAAGCAACAAAAAATGGTGAATTGTCCATTTAGATTTTTTCCGTTATGGCATTCACCATACAGGATAAATACATTTATATTTTAATAGCTTGTTTGTTTTTGGACACTGTGGTGCAAATTATCTTTATTTTATTTTTATTATGGGGAAAGGGGATGATGAATTTTTATATTTTTAGTTTTTGTTATACTTTTAAATTTTTTTTTTTTTTTACTTTTTCCATTATATTAAGTCCCCTTAGGGGACCTGAACAATGAATCACTATAGCAGCCTGTAGAAGATCCAATACATTCCTATGGAGCCCTGCGACAGACATTAGCTCAGAGTGTCTGCTGTTTAAAACAGCTAGCACCCGGTGGCTATGGTGCCCAGTTTGCTCAGAGCAGGCTCTGCTCCATCTTTAAAGACCTAACATGCACCGTACATGTATAGAGCATGTTGAGAAGTGGTTAAGTCTAGCATTCACTAGTGTCTTTCCCTGCGGTTTTTGGTCCTGGCTTCTATTTCTGCTTAGATGACTGCTGCATTTCTGTTGGACCTTTCTGTGTACTGACATCAGGTAGATCCTGGAATAACCCCATGTCTATTGTTTAGGCTTTAACTTTTCTCCTGGTTTTGACTCCTCAGAGTTTCTCTGGTTTACCCCTGATATGCTGTTTTGGTTGCTTTTGACTGCCTATTTTACTCTCCTTCTATTCCTTGTCATCTGATAAGTCTGCTACCTTTGAACTCACACCTGTTTCTTACTTCTTTAGGGCTCATGCACACGAATGTGTGTATTTTGCGGTCCCCAAAACACGGCTTCACAAAAATAATGGATGACATCCATGTGATGTCTGTGTTACATCCGTTTTTTTTAAATTTTCAGATCATTGTAACATGCCTGTCCTTGTCCGCAAAATGGACAAGAATAGGACATGTTCTATTTTTTGCAGAATGGACTTGTGGACATACAGATACGGATGCACATGGAGTCATTTCCGTTTTTGCAACCCCATTGAAATGAATAGTTCCGCACAAGGGCCGCAGGAAGAAAAAAAGAACGGACGTGGAAAAAAATACGTTTGTGTGCATGAGCCCCTACTCTGCAGACATAACCTTGGTTTCTAGAACCCAAGTCCAACTGGCCTTAGATCTACTAACTGGAGTAGTGACGGAAGATAGGTAGCAGTACCAGATATAGAGCGCTGGTAGTGCATTTGGACAGTGACCTGTATCCTTCCTCATGTTTGTTTCTTTACAGTCTCTCTGCTATGCCATAGTAAATTTAAGTGAGGGACACAATTTTTACACAATTTCGATATGCTATATAAAATATACCAACACTGGGTATCATTTTATAATACCAACAGTTCTTCTCCCACATATGAGTCATGGAAAAAACGATCCAAACTAGGAGAGATGCCAATTAGGCGCTTTGTCAAATGACAATCACCTACAATAAGGGTGAATTCACACGACCGTATGTACTTTATGGATCCATTGTAACAATGTCTATCATTGTCCGAAAAATGGATAAGAATAGGACATGTTCTATCATTTTTGCCGGGCTACGGAACAGACATACAGATTCAGACAGCACACGTCATGATGTCCACATTTTGTTGACCCTTGGAAATTAATGTGGATCGGATGCGGACCAAAACATGTATTTAATGCTGTATTTAATGTTGTATTCTACAACAAAGCTGATTGCATTTCTGTGCAAATACTAACCATGTGAAAACGCTCTATGACTGTGACACATGCTACAAGTAGGTTTTCAGTAACCTTGTACTATTGATTTTAGTTTTTCAGAACTTGAATTCTGACAATGGCTAAGTCAAGCTAATTTAGGTGACAAAATAAAGTGCAAGCCAAGCGAGGGAGATTTTATCTTTTAGTCAATAGTATCATGGCTTTAAGCCTGTATATTTTGTTAAGAAAAGCATATATAGTCTCATGTGGCAGAGCTGAATTTGAGTTGCATTTCTTTTCTACATGTTGATAACTTAGTGAATATAGCAATTTATTATTGTTGCATGCTCAAAAATCCATATAGGTGATTTCATTTTCTTGTATAAATACATTTGTGGTCATAGCTCTGGCCAAGAGATATCCGAAGAACCCTAGGGAGAGAAACAACGGGAACAACCTAACTCAGCTAGGCGTGTCTTAGCTAACCTGACTAAATGGCTTGTTGTGTGCCCTAAGCCATGATCGTGGGTAGGCCTATAAGTGGGCAAAAACCAAGCCAAGTAGGGTAGAAAAGGAACTCGAATGGCATGTGCAAACTAATCCCCAAGCCAACTGCAAGGCGTCAGGAGTCTTGAGCAAAAGTTCGGAGTGTATGAGGCAAGACCAGAAGGAGACCTACAACCCGTCTTGTGTATATTGCGGATACTGCCCCAAAGCGGAATGGAGGATCGGGAATATGTTGTGAAATGAATCATGAAAAACCACCTGAACCTTGTAAAATTTTGGTTCTAGTGCGAGTACTGACAATGCCCTAGCCTCAGGAGATCGTGGAACTGAAACCTGACTGCCTAGACTATGCAGGAATGAGGGTCAAAAAGAACCATGTAGATAGGAAGAGAATCCTTGAATAGTTCCCCAGACAACAGCTATCTGATAGCCGTGGTCACGCGTTGTTCTTCTGTGTACCCCTGAGAATTGTTTTAATGCCTGAGACGTGAAGACCGACCTACTATCTGAATCTTCTACCGTGAGGGAATGCTGGACCTTGTCCAAAACACGTTTCAACATGGTTGTAGGGAGTCTGAGGTTAGTGCGGCAAGAAGCTACGAAGCCATAATATACAAGATTCTGTCTATGCCCTCCCATGAGTGAGGGAATGCAATTGCAATGAAGCTACCGGCGAAAATGAATTCTGGTCGTATTTAAAAGGCAAAGACTTTGCGCTGGGACCTGGTTGACAAGATATGATCGACTATGATCCGAGACTGAAATGCTAGAGGAATTACCCTACTTGTTCCTCCTCTGGCAGGACCTGAACGAAAGCATGAACAATTAAAGCAAGACTTAATATCTGCATAAGACATGACAATGATGCTGTAGGGCGAACCGGACCAGTTTGCGGACAAAAACAAAGTGAGCGATCAACATGGATTATTAGGAGATTAGGGAAGCAGGTATGTATTGATACATACGGGCCAAATCAGCCTAGATGCACAGATGGACAACCAACCAGGCAATCAGCCCAGCAGGACTGAAAACAGTCATTGGGCCCCGAGCCATGGGGCCGGAAGTCATCGTCCCCAGCCATGGGGTTTTTTTTTTTTTTTTTAAATCAAGAAATTATAACTATAATAAGTGACCTGAATAAGGTGCAGGTGAAATTAAACTATGCGCCTGACCGATGTGGCAGGCGATACCTAAGATAAACTACGTGGCCTGAATAACATGCCAGGCGAAATATCGTTAGGAACAAGACCTGACCGGCGTGGAAGGTGACCCTCAACCTGAGTTCAACTACGTGACCTGAAAAGACGAAGGGAAACGTGATTAGAAAATGGAGATAATAATGATCATTAACTCAAATAAAACCTAAATAACATAAGCTGGCAAGCAGGTAAAGATGTGAGTCATTCAAAACCAAAAGCATAGCTGCACAGGTGGACAGACAACCATTGGTCGGACCCCTGAAGCCATGGGGCCGAAGCAAACGCCAGGGGCCCATGAGGCCAGACAGCCGCCGGGATGCGAACCTAAAGAGTTAAGGACAGCTGGGGAATAGATTGGGGCTTAACCCAACAGGTTTATTAATAAACCGGGACTCGATAACCTAAAAAGAAAAAGACATGGGGTAAAGCTTCTTAATGAAATGAGGCTGAAATGAACCGCAAATACTAATCTGTAAAATAGAAATGAACAAAAGAAAACTTCTGAAAGGTGTGCCATGGAAAATAGTATCAGATGGCCGTATGAACTGCAAATGTCGATGTCAATTGTGAAATCCTCTAAGCCAAGAGCCACTCCAGCAAGCCTCTTATGGCAGGAGCCATGCGTGCGAGTCCCTTGTGGCAGGAGCCATGCATGCGAGTCCCTTGTGGCAGGAGCCATGCGTGCGAGTCCCTTGTGGCAGGAACTATGCGTGCGAGTCCCTTGTGGCAGGAGCCATGCGTGCGAGTCTCTTGTGGCAGGAGCCATACGTGCGAGTCTCTTGTGGCAGGAGCCATGCGTGTGAGTCTCTTGTGGCAGGAGCCATGCGTGTGAGTCTCTTGTGGCAGGAGCCATGCGTGCGAGTCTTTTGTGGCAGGAGCCATGCATGCGTGTCTCTTATGGCAGGAGCCATGCGTGCGAGCCTCTTATAGCGGAACAAATATCAGATGACCGTGTGAACTACGAATGACAATGCCAGTCGTGAGGTCCTATAAGCAAGAGCCACTCGTGCGAGTCTCTTGTGGCAGGAGCCATGCGTGTGAGTCTCTTGTGGCAGGAGCCATGTGTGCGAGTCTCATATGGCAGGAGCCATGCGTGTGAGTCTCTTATGGCAGGAGCCATGCGTGCGAGCCTCTTATGGCGAAACAAGTATCAGATGACCGTGCGAACTACGAATGACGATGCCAGTCAAGAGGTCCTATAAGCGAAGAGCCACTCGTGCGAGTCTCTTATGGCAGGAGCCATGTGTGCGATTCTCTTGTGGCAGGAGCCATGCGTGCGAGTCTCTTGTGGCAGGAGCCATGCGTGCGAGTCTCTTGTGGCAGGAGCCATGCGTCGCGAAGTCTCTTGTGGCAGGAGCCATGCGTGCGAGTCTCTTGTGGCAGGAGCCATGCGTGCGAGTCTCTTGTGGCAGGAGCCATGCGTGCGAGTCTCTTGTGGCAGGAGCCATGCGTGCGAGTCTCTTGTGGCAGGAGCCATGCGTGCGTGTCTCTTATGGCAGGAGCCATGCGTGCGAGCCTCTTATAGCGGAACAAATATCAGATGACCATGCGAACTACGAATGACAATGCCAGTCGTGAGGTCCTATAAGCAAAGAGCCACTCGTGCGAGTCTCTTATGGCAGGAGCCATGCGTGCGAGTCTCTTGTGGCAGGAGCCATGTGTGCGAGTCTCTTATGGCAGGAGCCATGTGTGCGAGTCTCATATGGCAGGAGCCATGCGTGTGAGTCTCTTATGGCAGGAGCCATGCGTGCGAGCCTCTTACAGCGGAACAAATATCAGATGACCGTGCGAACTACGAATGACGATGCCAGTCAAGAGGTCCGATAAGCGAAGAGCCACTCGTGCGAGTCTCTTATGGCAGGAGCCATGTGTGCGAGTCTCTTATGGCAGGACCCATGCGTGCGAGTCTTTTGTGGCAGGAGCCATGCGTGCGAGTCTCTTGTGGCAGGAGCCATGCGTGCGAGTCTCTTATGGCAGGAGCCATGCGTGCGAGCATCTTATGGCGGAACAAGTATCAGATGACCATGCGAACTACGAATGACTATGCCAATCGTGAGCTCCTATAAGCTGGCGAAGAGCCACTCGTGCGAGCCCTTATGACTTTTTTTTTAAATAAACCACTTATCCAGCACCGGAATGCCTTGGGTACTCGCATAACCATGACCCCCTCAACAGCAAACCTGGGACACTAACCAGCCCACAACCATGTCGTACCCTAACAAACAAAACATGAAAAACAGTAATAGGGCCCCGAAGCCAGAGGCCGGAGCAGTCAAAGGGCCCCTGAAGCCTAGAGACTAATCTGGTTGACGTTGCGGTGACGATAAGTAATTAAAACGTAAGCCAGACCTGATGGGATATGCAGCGACTTGAATGATTGGATTGGAAGGAAGGTGGCCTAAGAAACCTAACTGCCAACAGGCGTGGAAAATATAGACATTAGTAATAAAACACTAACCGCCGCGAACCATAAAACATAAACATGAAATTGAAACAGAGATGGAAGAAAAACAAGAGCCTGAGGCATTGCAAGTTCGCTAAGAGAAGTCTCTTATCATGACAAACAAATGAACAGCTTGTGAAAACATAGCAGGAAACGTACTCCTATTGGCCCACTGACCTCCGCTGAGGAGCTGTTTGGTGAACTGGGGCAGGAGACCAATCTGAGTGAATATGAACCAGAAGTAAAAGGAGACCAGTCTGAGTGAATATGAACCAGGATTAAAGAAGACCAAAATAATATTTTTTTTTTTTTTTCTGAAGTGAACAGAAAAGTAAGCCTATGGAATGTAACAGACCACCGAGGAAAGAAACATAAGCCTGAAAAGAATTCAGTTATGTTTGTCGGGAGAGAGGTACCAGAGCGGTGGGTGCAGACTGCCCCAGTGAGATTATTGGTTAAAACCATGATGTAGCAATGAACAGGAGAATGCAGCTTTGAGTGGGAGCAGAGTACAACACATTATGTAACAACAAATGGGTGAACGCAGCTTTGAATGTGAGTGGTACCTAAAAAAACATGGTGCTGAGTGTAGCTCTGAGTATGGGTAGAGCATGAAAAGCATGGTATAAAGCAGGCGTATAAATGCAATCTGAAAGTGATCAGAGTATTGACGTGATGCAAAA